>KZ150910.1:119943-130160 GCA_002157105.1 Piromyces sp. E2 | reverse complement strand
ATGGTATTTATAATAATAATAATATAATAGATGGTATTTATAATATAAATAATAATAATAATAATAGATGATATTTATAATAATAATAATATAATAGATGGTATTTCTAATAATAATAATATAATAGATGGTATTTATAATAATAATAATAATATAATGGATGGTATTTATAATATAAATAATAATAAATTTGTAAGAGATTTAATGAATGGTAATAGCAAATAACAATATAATAAAAACAATATAATTATAATTAAATATTATATGACAAACAAACAAACAAACGAAAAAAAATAATTGATAATAACAGATAGTTAATAACAATATATAATAATTATAATAATATAACATTAAGACATAATATTAATTATTGTATTGCCAAAAATAGTTATATTAACAGTTAATAGATTGATAGGATAATTCCTGTTATAAATAGTAAAAGTAGTAATTCTCATGTATTATTTAATTAAGGATTATTAATACTTTTTTTTTTATTATTAAAAAACATTACCATAATGATATTAATAATATTATAAAGAAAAATTAACAATAGTTAATTATTACCATTCATTTTTAATTTATCGAAACACAAAATAAACAATTATTGATTCTAATATTTTAATAGAAATGTAAAGAATATGTATTTAAAAAAAAATTAATACGATAAATATGATAAAAAGAAATTTAATTATACAAAATAGAACTCTAATTATTAATTAAAAGAATATAATATATACATATAATATATAATACAAATTATTGAAAATGTAATTAATTAAAAATATATAGATATTTTTTATTTATGAAAACCAAACATTTATATATAAATCACAAAGTAAATTAAAATATTTTTAATGAGTCACGACAATAATTTATTTGAATCAACGCACTTTAATTGATAAATTATTATTAAATGGAATATAAGCAAAAAGATATATGAGAAGAAGTAATAGAGATAAAATAATAGTATTCAATAATTGTTTTTAAACATAATAAATATTATAGTAGTAATGTTGTGGGATCATGAAAAAGATTGCATAAAATTTATAAATTAAATTAATCAAACGGTCAATGTTTTATTTAAAAAAAGATTATACCATTTGAACTTAGTTAAAAAACTTTAAAATAGTTTGTTGTTTATATAATAAGAGTTTTTCTCGATTTTTTTTTTTTTTTTCAAAATAATGTTGTTGCAATATATGGACCATTAGTAATAACTACTATATATTGTAGCAGTAAAATGATAGTTGATTTTTTGTGATAATACAAATTTTAATTAAATTATAAAAATTCAAAATTCTAATTTACTTAATAATATATTATTTAAGGTTTAGTATTAATTAAAAAAATAAATTAATTAAAAAAAGAATTTCATTAAATTAAAAAATTAATTTATAAATAATATATGATAGTACAATTTAATATACATTACATTTCATAAATATTATTTTAATTACAAAAGAAAAAAAATTCTCGTAAAAATAATAATGAAATATTGAAGAATACTACTTTACTACTTTTCTTTTTATTTTATTTTATTTTAACATAAAATTATATAACAAAAGACAATTAATTCTATCTGTTATTAATAGTAGAAAATAATACAATATTAAATGATAATGTTAAAATGATATTGATTGCTTTAAAGTGAAAAACATATATTGAGAATTATATATATAAAGACAAAGTTTAAAAAAAAATATTTAATAATATAAAATTAACAATTATTATATTTAATTTTTAATAATATTTTCCTTACTTTTTTACAATAATTTGGAAACTAAAAAAAAAAAAATTGGAAAATACGACATAACCATTTTTTGGAACGAAAACTATTTATTTATTATATTTATTTTTTTATATCAATTTTGGAATAATATACACTATTATGTACATAACACTTTGTAAATATAATACCAAAAACTGTATACCAAAACAATTTTAAAATACACTATAAATTGTTATTTTCTATACACAATAAAAATATAAACTACTATTTCAATATATTTGTATATTTTTTGTATATAAAATCTTTTTTTATTAAAACAATTTCATTTCTTTTTTTTGTAGAATAAACTCATTTTAATAGTAATATATTTTCACATACATTCAGTAATAAAAAAAAATAACAATTGTTAAACTCAGAAACTTTATTCATTATTAAATTTTTGGAGAAAAAGAATAATATTATAAAAAACAGTAAAAGCAGAAAAGAAAGCAACATCAGTTATTTATCATTTAAATTGTTAATAATTTTTTTTTAAAAAAATTATATATTTCGCTAAATATATAATCTGTGACAATATTAATATATAGTAATTCAATATGTCATCATCAAAATCAAGCAATCCATATAAGGAATATATGAGAGTTTATAATAATTTCTCAGCAATTAATAATGATAATAATTCAATGTCCTTATTGTCATTATCAAAAAACCCAAAGAAAGAAATAAGGCCAATCTACGCAAAGAAAATTAATTCCAAATCTCCATCTGGTGATGAAAAGAGCAACGATGTAAATTCAACGAAGAGTAAACCTTTATTTTCAAAGATATCAGTTGGAAGAAGTAATACTGCGCCTAATCTAAAATCAACACCTGATTCATCTTTTTCGACAGTACCCACTAGATCATCCATGATACCATCTTTAGAAAATGGACAAATTAAGAATCTTATAATGGATTATGTAGATAATTTATCAATTGATGAAGAAGATAGTACAGAATCTAGTGGATTTTTATCAGATAAAGTTTTTATGGAAATTGAAAAAGAATTAGATAATGAAATACAGAGTCCGTCAATTCCATATTATAATCGTAAAGATATGATAGAAAGTGATGTGGATAATGAGAATGAAGACGAAAAAGATGATGAAGGAGGTATAGTTTTGAAGGAAAAAATACTTAGAGGAAAGAATACCATTAATAAGAATAAACGGGAAAGTATTCTTATAGCGGATGTTTTGAAAGAAATCAACGATGAAAATAATGAAATAAATAAAATTAGAAATAGCAAGTTGAAAGGTAAATCAAAATCTCTTGATTGTTTTAAAAGTGGTGATAATAAAGAAAATCAACAAGAAGATGAATTTTTACCTAATCCTCAAATGATATCTGTATGCCCTGTATCAACAATAAGTAAAGAAGATAATTCTTGGTACGCAAATATTCAACAACGATTAAAAACAAAGAAAACAGATGAATCCGATCGTTTCCATACCTCCAATAAACATGATCATATATCTATATCGTCCAATTCAAATTCTTCTTCGTTATCAACTCTTATCAATCAAGAATTTGATAGTAGTTGTAGTGTCAGTACTCCCCAAAGTTCCATTACTTCCGTACCTAGTTCAAGAAGAGTAAATTCTTTGGAGTTTAAGAAAAATAGTTTAGAAAATGATAAATCTGGTTCAAACTCCGCTTCAAATAGTGTTTCATGCAATGATTTAAAATCCAATGTTAGACATTTTTCAAATTCTACGGGATCATCCAGTGTTGAAAATCCAGCAGAAAAAATCGGGGAAGGTAAATCATATGAAATGCCAATTAATACTTACGAACAATTAACAACAAGTCCTAAATCAGATGATGAGTATGATGATTCGTTTAGTATTAAATCGAATAGCCTATCATCAATGAATAACCCCAGAATTGATACGGGTGATGATCTATTAAAACCAATTTCTTATCCAACCACAGAATTATCCGATTTTTTAAAATCCGAATCAAATAATGATTTAAGTTTTTTAAAATTTGATTTTAATTTTGATTCATTGGTAGATTCAAAAATCGAGTCCTTCCTTAACGTAACCCCAGAAAATGAAAAAGATTCTATTAATTCTAAAGAAAATACTATCTCTTCTCTCCTTTCTCTTCATAAAAAAGAATTAATGGATGAAGACGGTAGTAATAATTCATCGACGGGTGAATTAACCGATGATATTACTCCGCGTCCTAGTCAGATTTTTGAAAATACCACTGTAGAAAAGAGTGTTCATCCGGATCAAGAATCGGATTCATTTGAAAGTATTTCAAATATTACTCTTGGATTGTATAATCCAGAAAATTTATATTTTAAATCAATACTTGAAGAAAGCGATGAGGATTCTGACGATAATCAAAATAAAAAATTGAATGTACTCTCGGAAACGGATTTCTTTGGTAGTAGTAGTGATAGCGAAAGTAATGATGATGGGGAAGAAACGTTAAAGAATATACCATCATCCACTGGTATTCATGGACCTTCATTAAATTCTCATCCACAGTTAACGTTTAATTCATTAAGTTCCATTGTACCAAAGTCTGATTTTGGGAAATTGGTTTTGGAGAGTAATCTTTCTTCGGACAGTGAAGTGGAGGATAAAGTTTATAGTCATCTTAAAGCGTCGACCGAAATGATTAAACTACCAAAATCAGAAATCAATAATAGTGGTAAGAATAAAATTCCTAATATTGCCAAGAGATTTTTTGCCTTGAAAAAGGAGGAGAAGGATAGTACAAAAATTCCTTCAACCCCCGGTATGAATACAAAACCCCCGTTTGAAAAGAAAGATGGAAAACCGTACAGTAGCAGTAATAAAGAACAAGAGACGTTGGTGTCGACAAGTCAAATGATTTCGGTTAAATCCAAGGATAATAATTTTGATAAGACCAAGGAATTAACCCTCGTCAGTAAAAAACGTATGGAATATGGAAGAATTCTTAATAGTTTGAACTTAATTGTGAAGAACGATGTTCAGAGAGATCAAGAAGTTATTGATTTATCTAATTTGGGTGATATTCGTGTATTTGATGAACAGGATTCCAAAAGAAATATTATCTATGAAAGTCACAAACATAGTTCCACGGGTCAACATGAAAAAGTAGTAGTGGCTGGTACGGTGTATAAATTGATTCAATATTTAACAAGTACCATTGACTATGGTTTTGTGTACGACTTTATGTTAACCTATCGTTTTTATTTGACTCCATATCAGTTAGGAAGACTTTTAATTACTCGTTATTGTTGGGCCTTATCCGATACGGATAATCAAGAAAAAAAGAAGGTAAGGGTTCGTCTTTTTGTGGTGTTAAGAAAGTGGATATCCCAATTTTGGGATCTGGATTTTAAGAATAACCGCGACTTGGTGGAATTAATGCTTCATTTTATCAAAGAAGTTAACCAACTATCGTATATACAAGAATCGGTTTATGATAAAAAAATAAATGATACCCTCTATCAATTGATTATGGAAAAATCTAATGAAGTCAATGACCTAAAAATGTTGACATTAGAATCCAATATGATTTCCTCTTCTACTCCTCCACTCCGTGAATCAAAGAACCCCCAACGATCTTTTTTCACCCCAACTGAAAATAATCATGATGACGCTGGTACTAAAGATGAAATTAATCTTTCTCTTTGCGATATAGACGTTTCTGGTAATCGTATCAATGATCGTTCGTCCAAATATTATTTATATAATAGTGAAATTTCTACTAGTGATAACGACTCCGGATCTTCTTCCCTTATCAATGTAGAGAATATCAATGATGGTTCGTTAAACATGGCAAAACCTAAAAATTGGAAAAAGATCATGTCTTCCAAGATGTCTAGTTTTAAAAAGAAGGCACATTCCGTTTTTTCCGGTCCGGAAAATACGGATAATGAATTTGACTTTGATTTTGAATACGGATTACAAAGTGATGATGAAAGTGCCGATAATCGTTTGAAGCGTAATAACTTTAGAAAAAGTTTCAATTATAACATTGATGTCTACAATGAAGTGTTTGCCGATGGTCTTGGTAAAAAGAAGGAGGGGGCCGGAAATACTCTTGGTAGAGAAGAATCTACTGAATCTGGTGGTAAGAATAATCGTCATTCCCGTTCTCATAGTGGCAGGGGTGGTTATTCTCTTTTCCAACATATCTCCAGTAAAAATAGTAGTTCTCGATCCTTTGTGTTGGGAATTCGTTCCGAAGATTTCGCGCAACAATGTTGTTTAATTGAACAAATATTACTTCGTCGTGTTCACTGGACCGAACTTTTAAATGTAAATAATTTGTCCAAGACCGGATCGAGTAAAAACGGAAATGGACTTTTCCCAAATCTTCATAATAAAAAAGATAAAAATGGTCGAAAGGGAAAGAGTAGTAAGCGTTCTTCTCAAAGTCTTGACGACCCTCAAGAAGAAAATGAATTGAGTATGATGGATGAAAAGGTGAATGGGGTGGATCATTCCCCTTCAGAAATGCATATCACTTGTCTTATTGAACGGTTTAACGATATGAGTCAATGGGTCGCTTCGGAAATTTTAAGAACTTCAAGCATAGATTTACGGGCAAAGTTGATTGGAAAATTTATTCGTATTGCTCAAAAGTGTTATCGTATGAATAATTTTTGTACATTGAACCAAATTATTTATGGTTTACAAAATTCGTATGTGGAACGTCTTAAGCGTACATGGGAAAAGGTTAATTCTAATGAAAAAAGTGTCTTTAAGAAATTAGTGGAATTTACCAATCCATTTTCAAATTTCCGTTTGGTACGCGAAGCCATGGATAAATTTACGGATAATGAAGTCTACTTTTGGAACAATACCAATAATCCCTTTAGTTATGATGAATATCACCAATATTTTGTTAAATCTACTTCAACCCCATCGTCCACTGTCAAACCAATAGAAAATTCCGGTCATCGTTCACTGTCATCCATTTCTCAAAAGTCAAAATCAACTTTGGTTGGTCAGGAATCTCACTCCTCGGTCATTAGTGGTGCTAGTGGTGCTAGTGGTGCTAGTGGTATGAGTGGTACGAGTGGTGGTGGTGATAGTCTTCAACATCAAAAGAGTCTTGTATCCACCAAATCAAATTCCACCACTTTTTCCAATACGGCTTCCTGTATGTCAAGTAATAATCCAACGAGTCAACAAGCGACTTCCAGTATGTCAAATACTAATCCAACGAGTCATCAAGCGACTTCCAGTATGTCAAATACTAATCCAACGAGTCATCAAGCGACTTCCAGTATGTCAAATACTAATCCAACGAGTCATCAAGCGACTTCCAGTATGTCAAATACTAATCCAACGAGTCATCAAGCGACTTCCAGTATGTCAAATACTAATCCAACGAGTCATCAAGCGACTTCCAGTGACCATACCTCCACATATATTTCAGATGACACCATCGGTGAAAATAATATGAATGCGTTTTATACCCCAAGCGAACAAAACATCGTAGATGATGTCATTAAAAATTATTCATCATCGACGACGGTTTCCGCCGCGACGTCTACTAGTACTGTAAATCCAGATGTATCGAATCCATCGGTAGTATCCATGAGTAACCATCTTGTCATGACAAGTGTACCAGGTACCCCATCAACCGTTAATATCATTGATAATGAAATTAATGTTAATGTTAATATCAATAGAAATGGTAATGCTACTTCAACGGTTGATGTCAATACCTCGGTGTTAAACCATGATGTGACATTAAATGTCATGGTCAATAATATGATTGATGTTCATCCCGGTACACTATACTCCGCCTTCAACAAACCAACAAAATTAGAGAAAAGTATTCATAGACATTCCCATTCTTTATCGTCTTTATCGTCTGTGGATCAAAAGAATAAAAGATACAGTAATATCAGTTGTAATAGTTCCACTTCTGGAAGCGTTGTGATTAATCATTTATCTATGAATTCTAGTACCGTATCCATTCGTAGTCCTTCTGATATTATTGATAAGAACAGTATTGGTGCTTTACCATTTGCTGGTATCTTTTTATCTGATCTCGTTCATCTCATTGAATTACCAACGTTTGTTAAGGGTTCCAAGCGTCGTAAGAATAAAAAGAATGATAAAGGAAGGAGTTCTCCATTATTAGGGTCCAAGAGATCCAATGGTTCCTTAAGTACTATCATTTCTAGTAGTACCGGTGTATCTCACCTCTCTACCAAGGTATCTAATTCTTCTCTCAATGGAAATAGTTTTTCTTCCTCTCCCGTATCCTCTCCATTCCTATTAGAACCATCCAATAAATCCGATGGTAATATATCATCCACGTCTGCTCCATCGAAAAAGACCAAGAGTAGTAATATAAGTTCTCTCTTTAGTGGTAAAAGTAATGAAAAGGAAACAGATCTTTCTAATGATTATTCATTAGTTAATTTCCAAAAATTTAGACAAATAGCTCAATTGGTTCGTAAATTCATTACTTTCCAGAGTCCAAATCATATGTATGACTATGAATATATTCCATCCATTTTCCAAAAATGTCAATTCCTTTATATTTTGGAAGAGGATGTGATGAAGGAATTGTGTGAAGAGTATGAAGCTAGTAGAAGTGAAAGTAGAAGTCGTAGTAAGAGTAGAACTCATAGTAAAAGTGACGCTCGTAGCAAAAGTAGAGGCAATCGTTTTGAAGATACGGACACGTCTAAAACATCATCAAGAAGTAAGAGTCGTGGTAGACGTCTTTCACGAGAGGGAGAAGCAAACGCCAAAGAAAAATCTACAGTTCGTTCTCGTTCTGAAGGTCCTCTTCAATCCACTCCAAAGCTTTCACAAAAGTCTAGTGTTTCCGATCTTAAAGAACCATCTTCTTCTTCTACCAAGTCGAAGAATCATGGTCGTAGTAAAAGTTTAGGTCGTTTTGTCTTACCGCATTATCATGGAAATACAAACAAAGAAAACCATCCCAAGGATCATTATAATGGAGAATTGACCAGAGATAATAACGGTTTTGTTTACCTTAGTCATCGTAACAAGGGTAATACAGAGTTCCATTACACCAAATACGATGAATCCGATACCTCTAGAAATAATTATGTTGATTCCTATGCCAACTGGAGTGAAGCCTCCTTTGCAAATTATAATGAAGATAATAAAAAGAATTCTGTAGATAATCCTTCCTCTGCGGTTGTTAATGATAATACCAGTAGCAATATCATTAGCACTAGCAATGGCAATACCAGTAGCAATATCATTAGCAATAGCAATGGCAATAACAATACTAATAGTAATGGCAATAGCAATAGTAATACCAATGGCAATAACAATACTAATAGTAATGGTAATAGCAATAGTAATACCAATGGCAATAACAATACTAATAGTAATGGCAATAGCAATAGTAATACCAATGGCAATAACAATACTAATAGTAATGGCAATAGCAATAGTAATACCAATGACAATAGCAATGACAATATCAATACCAATTCCAATGATAAAAGTGATTTGCAAATTAGAAATAAAGAGATATCTCGTATGCTAGGATTACCTCTTCCACCTAGTAAAGTAACGTCTTCTAGCAAGACTCCATTAAATATTCAGGGATATAATAGACCTTCTGCAAATCCATTATCATTTAACAGTAGTCAAATGACTATTGGAACCTATGATAATCAAGATCCGACCAGTATAATAAATAATCGAATGAAATATAACAACAGTGTAAATCCATTGGCAAATCCAAATATTCATAGTACCAAAAGTAGTTTGAGGAAAAATGAACAATTAAAAATGAAAAGATCATTACCAGTTATACCAACTCGTAGGATATTTAATTATTCAATGAATAAAAATCAAAATATACCAACCTCTTCTTCCTATGCTATCAATAATCCTAACATTTCATCATTAAATTTGTTTTCTTCAAGTCAAACCATAAACACCGACAACCATTACCTGAATAATAATATTAAGATAATCAATAATATAAAATCAACTAGTATTGACCCCTATTCATCTAATACCGGTTTATACGCTGATGTATATAATTTAAATAATAATATTAATAATGGTTATGTAACCTCCTCTGGTAGTAGTAACAACCTATCAACAATATCATCTACTCAAAACGTATCTCTTTCATCATCATCATTAGCTAATCCATCCTCATCAACTGTAGCCAACGCCAAAAATTATCAATTATTACAAATGCAAATACAACAACAACAACAAAAACAAAAAGAATTACTTAATAAATTACTTGCTCTTCAACAAAAACAACGTCAATTTACTCAACAATCCTAAGCTTATCAATTCCTAATTTCAATTTCAATCGTTATATGAATTAAATTATAATTATATATATATATATATATAAATATAAATGTAAAAGTAATAAATCTATTATTGCTTATCATTTTATTCAATTCTAATCGGTATATGAATTAAATTATATATATATATATATATATATATATATATATGTAATATGT
>KZ150905.1:98171-118126 GCA_002157105.1 Piromyces sp. E2 | reverse complement strand
TTTTTCAACAATTTTGCTACATTAAATAAGCGTTATTTTAAAAATTATGTCTCAATGATTTTACTAAAAGTGTGGTGTCTATTTAATAATTAATGAAAGGTAGTGAAACTACATTTGTTGAATCTATACCGTATGATTTGGTATGGTTGGTGATGTTTACGATTTTGTATGTGTTGGTGTAAAAGTGGTAGCCTAAGAGGATTCCAAGGAAAGAGTTTTATTGAAAAATAGAAAGAAAGAAGAAAATTCTTCTCTGCCCCCCAAAAAAATCTTGAATTTGTAAAGGATTTCTTTTGTATTTGAATAAGAATTAAAATGAAAAATTTCCCCACTTTATTATTTCCCATTATTAATGTTACTATTTATTTTGGTGATGACAGCAATATGTTATTTAATATTTTTATATTTTATATTACTGTAATTTATCTTTTATTTTTTTTTTTATCTTTTTATTTTATTATATAAAACTTTTGTTACTATAGATAAAGATGGTTATAAATGTCGATTAAAAAGATTTATTTTTTTTTTTTTGATAAGAAAGAACACTTTTTTTTATAAATAGATTAGGTTCCAGTTGAACGACAAGTTTTATTATTTTTAATTGGATTATTTGTTATATGATAAGTTTATTTATTTATCCGTTATTGTTATTATTATTATAAATAATAAATAATACAAATAGAATTTAATTATATAATAATAATATAATTATTCATTATTATTCATTATTATTATTGTTTTCTGTTATTCTTATTGTTGTTGTGATAATTATCTTTTTTCTTTTTTTTTTTATATTCCATTATCCTTACTCCCAATTGTTTTCATTCCATTTATATTTTTTAATACAAAATTAAAAATAATAGTAAAAGGTAACTTTAATCCTAATCTTTTTCAATTTAAAACTTTTAAAATTTTAGAGTATAAATTTTGAAATTGCGATTTTGAAAAGTGAACTTTTCCTCTTTTTTAAAATGATTTTTACAAAATTTTAACAGGAATACGGCCGTATACTTGAATGAATTAGTTTTTTCCTGCTGTTGAAATCTTTATTCTTGGTGAAAAGAGAATTATTTTTTTTCGTATTATTAAATAGATTATTAAATAGGTTTTTTTGAAAAGATTTTTCTTTAGAGTGTGTATTACTAGTGTTATTATGAAATATAATGTTTTTTTATTATATTTTATGTTATTGTCATTTTATTAATATGAAGTGTTCTTTTTCCTTTTTCTTTTTTTTTTTTTTTTTTTATATTTTTTTTTTACTTTATATTGACGAAGGAATACAACAAAATAGTGAAAAGAATCAATAAATAAACAATAATAAAAAATATGATAATAAAAAGGTACTTTTTCAGTAAAATAATTAAAATAAAAATGAGTTGGTATAATAATGAATATTTTTATAATAATGAACTTTTATATTAATGAATATTTTTATAATAATGAACTTTTATATTAATGAAATTATATATTGAAAATATTATTATTATTAAAAAAAAAAAAAGTTGTATATACTTTTTATGTATATTGAATTTGGTAAATATTATTAAAGCCAGTAAGTAATATTAGTAAGTAATATTAATGAAAATTTATATTGTAAATCTCATTAAAAAAAAAAGTTTTATATACTTTTTATGTATATTGAATTTGGTGATATTTATTAAAGACCATACTATAGAAAATGGTAAGTAATACTTGACAATATTAATGAAATATTGAAAGTATTATTATTATACTAATTTTATATACTTTTTATTTATGTATATTGAATTTGGTCACTTTTATTAAAGGCTATCTTAAACAAGGCGGTAAGTTATATTTGACATTTAATTCTATGGTGTACTACCTAGTAAAAAATAATAAATATATATGAACTATAGATTAATAGTAGATTGTGAATTATAGCTAGAGTGGTATAGCAACACTAATTGTATTAAATAATATCGTAGACTGCTAAGAAACTGTAGAAATTCCCAATTCTGTTACAACTATTGGTAGTAGAGCATTAACATCAATAACCATTCCTGATTCTGTTGAAACTATTGATATTTTTGCATTTGGATATTGTACCAATTTAAAATCAGTAATTATTGGTAATTCTGTTAAAAAAATTGAATCATATGCATTTTATGGATGTTACAGTTTAAATTCAGTAATTATTGGTGAAAAAGTTAATTATATTCGAAATTGTGCATTTGAACAATGTACCAGTTTAAATTCAGTTACTTATTTAGGTGAAAGTGAACCATCATATGGTAATGATGTTGGTAGTGTATTTAAATTTGCAAAAGTAAATGTGATTGCTGTCACTCCAAATTACACCAATTATAAATTCCTAAATAAACGTGTAAAAATATTAGGGGATGTCACAAAATATTTTATTAATGCTGATGATTCCACTCGTAAGAGCATCATGATCTGTAATAACAATGGATGCACGGCTGAGGATAAATGTACCGATGTTATTGGCAAAAAATATTTTATTGACGGTAGTGATAGGACTAAAATTATTATTTGTACTGGAGGTGGCACATGCGAGAGTAATTCTCACGGGGGTACTGATGATAATCCTACTCATTATTTGGATCCGAATAAAAGAGTCATTACTTGTAACGAAAGTGGATGTTTCAATGAAGATGCCCAAATAAAGGGTTATTTTGTGAATGCTGATTCTACCGATAAAGCTGCAAATAAACATATCATTAAATGTGAAGCTGGTACTATCAAATGTTCTGTCCAAGAAGATGTTACAAATTGCAGTGGTGGAATGGGTAGTATTAGATACACCAGTGATTCAGACATTAAATTTTGTATTAGTGGTATTGCAGAAGATTCTCATGAATCAATCATCACCACAAACGAATCATATAAATACTTTGATTTAGGTAGTGGGCAAGGTACCAAATTTCCAGGAAATACTGATGAAAATGATAAAATTGTTGTTAAAGTGGGAAAAGGAGCGGCCATTCTTATGGAACAGAGTGGTCTTCAATCCTGTATATCCAATGACGGTAATTATTGTGGAATCGATGGTCTGACCGTGGATTCCTACTGTATACATTCCAATAGTAAAATTTATAAAGCACATGGGGAAGGATGTACTATAATCACTGGTTCTGAAAATTTAGTAGGTAGCCATACACTTTTCTTCAATTCCGACAATAAAAAAGTTGATGTGACCGGGGCTGCCCTTAACATCTACGGTTATCGTTGTGAATTTCAGGGTAGTGGTCAAGGATATGCCTTAAATGAATGTGTACAAGTGAGGGGTTTTGTTATTGATAACGGCAATATTGTTAGATGTAATGGTTGGAGAAGGGAAGGATGTACCATCACGACAGTAGATTCATCGGCAACGACTTGTATCGATGAAGAAGCTGAAGGTGATAGTAATGAAGCAGGTACCAAAATTTGTTTTGGTACGTCAACCTCTATAGATCTTCCAATCAATTCTAATACCATCAAACATATTGCTTTTGCTGTAGAGAATGATGCCAATACAGTTTATGGATTGATTAAAGGAGCCGTAACCGTCCTATCTTTATCGTCAACTTATGCTGAACTATGTGACTACAATAGTAATAGTAAGTAAGAAAAATGAAATAATTCATATTATTATTATTATTATTATTTTCTTTTATTAAGGAGATTATATATATATATATAATATATAATATTATACGGTCAACTTTTTTTTTTTCTTTTAAGTCTCTTCCTCCTTTCCTTTTTTTTTACTAATAATATATTTTAATTTAACATTTTATTTAATTATCATATTTAAATTTTAAGATGATTCGTATTTCGTGAATTATTCTAATCCGTCGTCTGAGGATGCCAAAGGTATTATTAAATGTGGTAGTACAGGGTGTTCGACTATTGTTACCGGGGTTACCAGTACCAATACTCTTGCATTCTATATCGATGGAGAAGATAATCGAAAAATAATTACTTGTACCTACAATGGTGAATGTATTTCCACGGATGAATGTGATGGGGTTACTGGCAAAAAATATTTTATTGACAGTAGTGATAGTAGTAAAATTATTACTTGTACTGGAGGTGAAGAAGGATATTGTACTAGTGGTCCTCATAAAGGTGCCAATGACAAACCAAAATATTTTATTGATGGTAGTGATGCTAAAAAAATTATTACTTGTAATAGCGAGAAATGTTCGTCTGAGAATAAATACAAGAGTGACACATTATATTTTATTGATGGTGGTGATGCCAGTGATAAGAGTATCATTATCTGTGATAGTAATGAATGTAAGTCTAAAGATGAATGCAATGATTCCATCACCAAATATTTTATTGATGGTGGTAATACTAAAAAGATAATTACCTGTAATGATAGTAAATGTACCACCACTGATGTTTGTACCAATGCCAATGGTAATAAATATTATGTGGATCACACTATCACCAGCAATATTATTACATGTACTGGAGGTAGTACTTGTATAAGTGGTCCTCATGGTGGTAATAATGATAATCCTACTCATTATTTAAGTCCGGATAAAAAAGTCATTACTTGTAACGGAAGTGGATGTTTCAATGAAGATGCCCAGATAAAGGGTTATTTTGTGAATGCTGATTCTACCGATAAAGCTGCAAATAAACATATCATTAAATGTGAAGCTTGTACTATCAAATGTACTGTCCAAGAAGATGTTACAAATTGCAGTGGTGGAATGGGTAGTATTAGATACACCAGTGATTCAGACATTAAATTTTGTATTAGTGATAAGGATAAAAATTCTCATGAATCAATCATCAGCACTACCGAAACTTATAAATACTTTAATTTAGGTAGTGGGCAAGGTACCAAATTTCCAGGAAATACTGATGAAAATGATAAAATTGTTGTTAAAGTGGGAAAAGGAGCGGCCATTCTTATGGAACAGAGTGGTCTTCAATCCTGTACATCCAATAGCGGTAATTATTGTGGAATCGATGGTCTGACCGTGGATTCCTACTGTATATATTCTAATGGTCAAATTTATAAAGCACATGCAGAAGGATGTACTATAATCACTGGTTCTGAAAATTTAGTAGGTAGCCATACACTTTTCTTCAATTCCGACAATAAAAAAGTTGATGTGACCGGGGCTGCCCTTAACATCTACGGTTATCGTTGTGAATTTCAGGGTAGTGGTCAAGGATATGCCTTAAATGAATGTGTACAAGTGAGGGGTTTTGTTATTGATAACGGCAATATTGTTAGATGTAATGGTTTGGAGAAGGGAAGGATGTACCATCACGACAGTAGATTCATCGGCAATGACTTGTATCGATGAAGAAGCTGAAGGTGATAATAATGGAGCAGGTACAAAAATTTGTTTTGGTACAACGGAGGTTACCCTTGCTAATGAAAAATATTTTGATTTTGTTGTGAAGAATGATGCCAATACAATTTATGGATTGATTAAGGGAACTGTAACCATCCTATCTTTATCGTCAACTTCTGCTAAACCATTTGACTACAAAAGTAAATATGAAAAAATGAAATAATGAAATTTGAGAAAAAAAATTAAAATCATTGATATTGTTTTAAAACAAAGGGTGTAAAAAAATATTAAACAACATTGTATATAGATCGTATATATATAATTAATGAATAATTTTATATTTATAATGATTTATTACGTCCACACCCCTTATTAAAATAAATAATAATAAAATCCTTAATAATTTAGAATAATATTATTAGGAAATTATTATATGATTATTACAATTGTATAAATTCATAATCTGGTAATAATAATACATAATCATATCATAATATGATTATGTATTATTGTTACTATTATTTTTATTATTATTATTTTACTTTATTAAGGAAATAATATATATATAATATATATGCTAAATCCTTTTTTGTATCTTACTTCCAATTTTTAATTTAACATTTTATTTGATTCATCATATTCATATCTTTTAGGTGATTCGTATTTCGTGAAATATTCTAATCCGTTGTCTGTGGATGAGAATGCCAAGGGTATTATTAAATGTGGTAGTGGAGGATGTGAAGCTATTGTCACTGGGGTTACCAGTACCAATACTCTTGCATTCTATTTTGACGGGGGAAATAACCGAAAAATAATTACTTGTACGTATGGTGGTGAATGTGTTTCCAAGGATGAATGTACCGGTGTTACTGGCAAAAAATATTTTATTGACAGTAGTGATAGTAGTAAAATTATTACTTGTACTAGAGGTGAAGAAGGATATTGTACTAGTGGTCCTCACGGTGGTAATGACACTTCTCCAAAATATTTTATTGATGGTAGTGACTCCGAAACTAAAAGTATCATTACCTGTAATGACAATGGATGTTTGTCTGAGAAAAAATGCAATGATTCTGTCATAAAATATTTTATTGATGGTGGTAATACTAAAAATATCATTACTTGTAATGGTAGTGGTTGTATGTCCTCTGATGTTTGTACCGGAGCCACTGGTAATAAATATTATGTGGATCACACTATCACCAGCAATATTATTATATGTACTGGAGGTATTAATTGTATAAGTGATCCTCATGGTGGTAATAATGATAATCCTACTCATTATTTAAATCCGGATAAAAAAGTCATTACCTGTAACGAAAGTGGATGTTTCAATGAAGATGCCCAAATAAAGGGATATTTTGTGAATGCTGATTCTACCGATAAAGATGAAGGTAAACATATCATTAAATGTAAGGCAGGTACGGTTGGATGTGAGGCAATAAATGATTCTGAAAGCTGTAGCGAAGCTAAAATTAAATACACGAAAAATGGTGATAATGATATTTTTGTATTTTGTAGTAAAAATGATGATGATTCTAATGCAGTATCGATTATCTCCTCCACCGAAGAATACAAATGGTATGAATTAAGTACTGGTGACGTATTTCCAGGAAATTTAGCCGATAACAAAAAATTATCGTTAAGGTGGGAAAGGGAGCTGCCATTCTTATGGAACAGAGTGGTCTTCAATCCTGTGCATCTGATAGCGGTAATTATTGTGGAATAAGTGGTCTGACCGTGGATTCCTACTGTATATATTCTAATGGTCAAATTTAAAAAGCACATGCAGAAGGATGTACTGCAATTACTGGTTCTGAAAATTTAATAGGTAGTCACACACTTTTCTTCAATTCCGACAATAAAAAAGTTGATGTGACCGGGGCTGCCCTTAATGTCTATGGATACCATTGTGAATTTGACAATAGTGAAAATAATTATGCCTTAAATAACTGTGTACAAGCGAGAGGATTTGCCATTGCTGACAATAAAATTGTTAGATGTAATGGTTGGAGAAGAGAAGGATGTACCGTCACTGATGTTGTCCCATCAAAAACGATTTGTACCGATTCGGGAGCTGAAGGAGATAGTAATGAAGCAGGTACCAAAATTTGCTTTGGTACGTCAACCTCAATAGATCTTCCAACCGATTCTACTACCATCAAACATATTGCTTTTTCCGTTCAAGGCGAAGTCAATACTATTTTTGGTTTTCCAAAATATAGAAGTAGATCTAATGAGGGTGAAGAAGAAGTTGGCTATCTTACTTTAACTTCAAGTAGTGTTTTGTTATCGAGTCATGCGAGTAAGTATATATATAAGAAATCCATAATATAATTGTTTTTTTTTTGATGTGTGATTATTGAAAGAAATGAAGTTTTTGTTGAAAAAGAAAAGAAACAGTATCAAAAGAAAAAAATAAAAATATAAAAAAGGGTTATATATAAAAATATTATTTTTGAGATGGAATTAAAAATAGTCGAGCATGAAACTATGGGTAAATCAATAAATAGAGTATTAAAATAAATAAAATATGAACAATAAGAAATAAAAATAGGATATATGATAAAGAAGAAAGGTATAAAAGATGTGAGGTTGCTAGAACTAACTAAAAATAATTAGATAAGTGTGTTTGCCTTTTAATGAAATTTTATTTAATGGAAATTTATATTTTATGTATATGTTTTTAGTACCCTTTTTATCTATGATTTTTAGTATTAAAAATAGATTTGTAAAAAGTTTTTTTAAAAAAAATAATAAAAAGGGTTTTTTATTGGACAGAATGATTAAAATCATAACTACAACAACGACCAAGGAGTGTTAAAAAACTTTTTTTTTTAATTTTTTTACCATTATATATTGTTTTGGTATTACTGTAGATGTTAGTGAAGAGGAATATTTTTTGAATTATAGTAATCCATCCTTTCTGGCTGACTCTTCCAAGTGTATAATTAAATGTGGGAACGCCAAGGAATGTGAAACATTTCAGATATCTGGTGATATTCGGTTCTTTGTTGATGCTGAAAATACCAAAAATATTATTACTTGTACTAAAGGTAGTCAATGTGTTTCTGATGATAAATGTACCAATGCTGCCCAAGAAGATATTTATTATCCTGGTATTGATGGAATTATAACTTGTGTAAAAAATGATAAATGTTCACTGGGAAACCCGGGAGAAAATTATTATTTAAGTGAGAGTAAAGTTATTACATGTCCTAATACTTGTCAATTTGTTGATGAAATACAAGATGACGGTATTAAGTACTATTTAAGTCATACAAATAGTATAATTACCTGTACCCGTAATGGTTGTGATACCAGTGATACTGGTAAAAAGGGATATTTTGTGAATGCCGGTAATGATTATAACTCAAAACCTTTCATTAAGTGTGATGGTACTGAACATGGTTGTTCAATTCCTGATGGTGTAACTTCTTGTAAGGCTATTGGTAATGCCATTTATGCTAATGAAAACCCTAGATTATGTATAGCAACAGGGAATGATAATGACCAACCGGATATATCTGCATCAACAGAACAATATTTATCGGTGATATTAGCTGATGCTGCTGATTTCCCAGGTAATTCCGGTGGTGAAAAAAGTATTGTAGTTAGGGTTTGAAAAGGAAGAGCCATTCTCAGTGATGCCATGGGACTCAAACCATGTGTCGATACAACAATTGCAAATTGTAAAATGTCAGAAAGTACTTATTGTATATCCCTAACCTCAAATAAAATATATAAAGATGATTCCAGTGGATGTACCATGGAATCCATTGCCAGTGGAAGTTTAGTCTTTTTCCGTCAGGAGGGTGACCTTTCTAGTGACGTATTTACAATGAGTATAGGTGAAATCGCCACCACTGATTCTGGTGTGTACGCGGCGTATGAGGGTGGAGAAGATGATGTCGTCACCTTGCAACGTGATAAAAGTTTCTATGTTACCGATACACTTATGTCTTGTGATGGTAGTGGTAAATGTCACGTTCCCAAACCAGGAAAGGACGGTGATATGAAATTTTATCATTCCACCAATACCAAAAAGATGATTCGTGTGGGAAGGGAAGAAGTAGTGGTGATGAAAGATCATATAGGTATTTACGATGTTGGTCTATCTGGTAAAATCATTAAGTGTACTGGTTCTCCGGTGGAATGTGTTGAAGAAGATTTGATAGCTGGTTTAGCTGCTTGTGATGGTACTGATAAAGATGGTAAATTTTATATCGAATCAAATGTTTATAATATTTGTAAATATGATACCAAAAATAAAATTGGAACAGGAACACTTATTTTGAGAGTTAGTCCAGCTGCTACGCCAGATCCCACCAGTTATCGTAAATTGAGTCAAGAATTTGCCAATTTAGCCTTTGGTGTAAATGAAAATATATTGATGAAGGTGGACGGCACTGAAAAATACGCTATCATCGGTAAGTAATAAATAAATCGTATGAAAGAATTTAATTCAATGAACGCGTAAAATTTATTTTATGTTGGATAGAGTTGACTAAAAGAAACGTTTTCTTTTTATATATACCTTACATATATATCCTTTACAATTTACCTTTTATAAATATCATTTTATATATTAATACCTTTTCTATACATTTTTTTATTCTACAATTCCATATATATATATATATATATTTTTTTATTCCATTATTTTTGTTGTTTGTTATTTTTATTTATTCTCGTAGTGGATGCCAAAGCTGGTTACTATAATAATGCTGATGTCGGTTCTGGCTATCCAGAAAAAGCCTTGATTTACTGTGATCAGGATGGTATTGATAATTGCGAAGAAATGACTGCCACCTCTGGTTACTATAAATTGGGAGGAAGTGCTGATAGTGCTTCAGCCTATATTCAATGTTCCAATTCAGCCTGTACAGAGGAATATTTTGATACGTACGATACGTGTGAAGGAAGTAAGTATTTTTCCATATCATATATAGAAAAGAAATGGAAAAGGGAAAGTAGAATGTTTATTATTTTCAACAATCCCTCACATTTGTTTTATTATATTCTGGGTTTTTCTTTTCAAATTTTTTTGTGGTAGTAGGCAGGTCACTAACTATTATATTATTGTATATTGCATAGGTTTCAAGGGACTTCCAGAATGTGATCAAATTACCAATCCTGAAGTTGTTTGTAGGGAGGGAGCTGCCGAAGGAGAAGTATGTTGGAGTACTACTAATAATAAATTTTATGAATCCGGACGTGGTTTCTGTTTCGAATACCAGGATATCGATCGTCAAGACAAGCTTCAATACTTCAATCAAAAATATAAGCGTGTATTACCGGAAAGTACGGTTACCACCGAACCCATTATCTATGAATGTACTCCAGATACTGATGGTGTATTGCGTAATTGTGAATTAAATGAACATGAACTTCCAGTATGTGAAAATGCCTCTGGTGATGAAAAATGTAGAGAAGATGCTAAGGAAGGAAGTTATTGTGTCAATACTGGTGGAAGTGTTGATATTTTTGTCACCACCGGAGGAAAATGTAAATTGTATACGGACGATAAGGTGATGCCGGATGGTCGTACAAAACATTTCTATTTCGATAAGGAATTCAAACTAATAGACACCTCTGGTAGCACTGATACCACCAAGATCTATGCTAGTTATAAATGTTATAATGATGCTAGTATCGCAGAAAAAAAAGAGGTAAACCTATTCCTAATACATGTACAAAAATGACCCAAAAAGCCATTGGGGAATTGATACGTACACCAACTTCGGTGGCCATGTGTCTTCCCGATGGTAAAAGCATGTCGCTTCTTCAAACCGAACAGGAATATCTTTTCATTACCACCACCGGTACAGAATTTGCTGATGTGGCGGCCGGTACACATCGAGTAAAGACTACTGGTAAAAGTATTATCAAGGTTGGTGATGCTGCCGAAGGTGGAATACCAACATGTAAAACTGATGGCACCACTGGAGCAGCTTGTCAGAATACATCTGGTGATGGATTAGTTAATGCTTGTATTTCTAGTTCAGGAGGTAAATTATATGTTAGTGTGGATGGTTCTACTTCTGGAACTAAAGATTGTGTACAACTTACTCATGACAGTTATACCAGTGTGGATGGTGTCATTCACTTTGCCCGGGATTACACCTTGGCCAATTCGTATAACTATATAAGTACCGTTACTGCTGATTCCATACTTCGTATGGCTTACAAATGTTCCTTTGATGCCGACAAAAAGGCTTCTGGTTGTGAAGCGGTTTCTGGTTACGCTGTTGATGGCAATTTCTTAGTAAGTTGTAGTAACCAAGCTGGAGATGATTGTACCGTGGTGAGTAAGGGATCGGATGGTGATTGCCAGGCAGGAGAAGGCATCTTCAACTCCGGCGGTGGTTCTCTTTGTTTCGGCACGAGAAAGGTCGCCCTATCTGAATCCGGTACTAAATATGTTGCCTTCAAGGCCACCGCCAGCCATAATGTGTTTAATAAGGCTGCCAGTGCGATAGTGATGTTGGAATTAGGAAAGGATTATGCCGTTGTTATGAATAAATATCCTGGTAAGTAATAATTTGATTTATATATAAAAATATATATGTAAAAGTAATATTTATAAGCCGTTTACATGATATTGTATATGCATAATTAAATATTATTTTGTATTAAAATACTAATTTCTTTTTATTGATATTTTTCTTTGTAGATACCAGTAAAACGTTATATTTCGTCAATGAAGCAAATCCTAAAATCAATAGTAACGGTCTCTCTGAACCTTTAATTAAAATTGTGATAGCTAGTAATGTAGTTGATGGTGCTAGTGAAGCAGTTCCTAAAGGTAATACTATGCCTGGCGAACCAACCTATTATTTGGGTGGATCATCCGATACCAGTGTCATTAAATGTACGTATGAGGGCGAGTGTGAATCCATTGATACGGAATTACCAGAATCTGGAAGTACTCTTAAAAAATACTTCATTGCCGCTGCTAACAATAAAGTCATTCGTTGTGGACCATTATTGGCAGATAAATGTGCAGAAGATACTTTAACTTTTACTACGGGTTCCGAAATTTATTACTTTATTGATGAAGGTGATGAAACTGGAAAGTCAGTGTTGAAATGTGTTGAAGGTGATAAATGTACTTCCATTAAGAATGTTGCTGGAGGTTATTTTATTAGTTCTACCAGTACTGCTGCTGAAAAATATATCAAATGTAACGGTAGTGCTGCTTGTACTTATCCAACCACTGGAGTGCCTTTTACCGCTACCAATGGAATGCCTCTTCAAGAAAGCTCTTCCAAAATTCAATATTTATCAGCGAGTCCAAGTACCTATACCGATGTTACAGATGGTATCAATTCTGGTTATGAAAAATTAAGTGCCGGTGATGCCAACACCATTTTTGGTAGTAATGAATCTGCCGTGGTCGAAGTCAGAGCAACTTCCATTATGAAAGGTATGGTGTGGAATGGGAATGGAAAGGAAAGGAGTGGACATTCCATGACCTTTCCTACCTAATGATCCTTTATTTTTATTTTATTTATTTTGTAGTATATTTTTATCGTAGGTGTAGATCAAAAACTTATCTTTTTATTATCCTTTTTTTTAAATGATAGTAAATATTGCCGTCGGTTATTACAAGAGAGTAGGAATCACTACGGGATTAGAAAAGACTTTTGTCTACTGCCAGAACACTACTGCTGCCAATTGTGAAGTGGTGGATGCCACCGATGGATACTACCTTTCGGCCACCAGTAAATCAACCATTATAAAATGTTTATCTACTGGTTGTACAGAAACGCCAATCGTTTATAGCAGTTGTGAAGGTAGGAAATCATCCCTGACGGGAACACCTATAAATATATAGATAAAAAAGTATAACAGTCTAGAAATATTAATCAAAATGTTTTTATTTTAATAATTTATAGTTGGTGGTACTTTACCAACATGTACAGAGTCAGCAGCTAGCGTTTCAAATTCATGTATAGCCAATGCTGTCATTAATTCTGTTTGTAGGACAAGTGCAGGTGCTCTCTTGATTACCACTAGTTCAACCTCATGTGCAGCTTTGACGGGAGTGGCAGGTACCTATAACTTTGATGAAAATAATATGTTATTGGAAGGTGATGTCAATCCAAGTGATGTGAAAAAAACATATACATGTTCTACTGGTGGTGTAGGTGTAGCTTTAAATGGTTGTTTATCTTCTGCACAAATCAAAGGTGGTGTTATTAACACTAGTGGTAATGTACCCAAGGTTTGTATGGCGGCCAATGATGCCACGGCCGTTAGCATCACGGATTTGGCGGTAGGTTATCATGGAATAGAGGTTGCTGCCGTTAACAATTTCCCAGGAGCAGAAGCCGAGAAATTGAAGATTGATATTAAGGTCACTGGTAAAAATAGTATCGTGAAGATTCCTTACAAGGAAGCAGAATTGGGTGTTTGTACAAATACTGGTGGTTCAGGTACACCACCTGCTACCACTGGTGTTAAATATAAAATTAATCAGGGTAGTGGTGATGAAGAAGTTGCTGCTTGTCGCAAAACTGGTGCAAATAAGGAAATTCATTACACTAATGGAAGTGATTGTAAAACACTTACCAGTACTGGCCAAACCACCGTAATGTACTACTTTAAAAAGGATTACGAAAAGATTGAGTTGTTGACTGCTACTTCACAAATTAGTTATGCTTACCGTTGTACATTTGGTGGATCTTCTGGTGTCGCTGATCAAGCCCTAACCAGTTGTGCTGCTGTGTACGGTTATACGGTCAGTGGTGATGTTGCCGTTGCATGTAGTGGTGTGGTTGGAAGTGAATGTGTAGTCCACAATTTGATTAGCAGTTGTACGGCCACCTCTGGTGATGCTACCTTGGGAAAGAGTGGTGACCGTTACTTCCTTTGCTTCGGAACGAACAAATATGAATTACCTACCGGAACTGATACAGATGTCGTTGCTTTTGCCAGCGACAACTATCATGAAGGCTTGGGAAGTTACGGCGTGACCTTTTTAAAACTTACCAAGGATATTGTCACTGTTGATGCTTCCTCTTTCACCGCTAGCTATCGTGTCAATCCAAGCGCCACCGGGTTAAAGAAGGCATTGATTTACTGTGCAACAGCCAATACCCTTTCGTCCTGTACGATCATCGATGCCGTCAACGGTTACTACAAATCGGCTCTTGGTAATGAGTATGTCATTCGATGTGATGGTAGCTCCTGCAAGGGTGAGAAGGTCGATCATACCACCTGTGGTTACGATACTCTTCTCCAACCCTGTACCAACATTGAAACCGGTAAGCAATGTATTGAGGGTGCCGCTGCCGAATCTTGTTGTATTCGTGATGGTGTTATTTACAAAAATGCTGCCAATAGTTGTGTCGTCCTTACCGTCGCTAACACTGATGCCAAACAAAAATTATACTTTACCGCGGCAAATGTCAAGACCGAAACCGCTGGTGTTTCCTACTACGAATGTGATGTAGACAGCAATGGCAAGACCGTATCTGGTTGTACCGTGACCAGAGACACTCTTCCTACATGTGCTAGAGGTGTTCAAGGCACCAGCAAGTGTGTGGATAATGCTGGTGAAGGAGCTGTTTGTATCACATCTAGTAATGCTTACTGGTCACAAAGGGAACGGGATGTGAAGCCTTGACTGGTTTCAGTAATTCAGTTCATTACTTTGATAATAGTAATACCGAAATTACCTTGTCGGCAAGTAACATTAACACAGTGAGATATGTGTACAAGTGTACGTCTGGTAGTAGTGGTACTGAAGCATCGGCATTATCAGGCTGTAGTCCTATCGCCCAAACTCCCGGTAGTATTATCAAGAGTAATGATGGTCCAAAGATTTGTGTGTCGGGTTCGGATGCTGAAGCCATTACGGTGGGTGGTAATACGGCATACAAAAAAATCACCGTTAATGCTAATTCTTTCCCTGGTGTCAGTGATACCACACTTGTGGTGAAGGTGACCGGTGGTGATGGTGAATTAAAGAGTGGTGTGGTTGAAATGAAGGATGAAGCTTCCCTCCCCACCTGTGCCTCCAATAAAAATGAACTATGTATGATCGATAATACCACCACAGTCGTGGATCACTGTATCACCGGTGACGTGGTGTATGAAAATGTGGATGGCAAGTGTGTCAAGTTGAATACCTCCCTCCCTACCTGTGATCTTGCCCCAATGGCCAATAGTACCTGTCAATCCTCTGGCGGTACGGTTGCCTTCTGCCGCTTGGGAGATGCCGTCTATCGTACCAATGGTAACAAGTGTGTCGCCTTGGTAGCTAATGATGAATTGGAACAATTCTCGTACTATGACAGGAACTATGCTTCTGTAGATCCTGAAAGTAACACCAATGTCTACTACGCCTATCAATGTCGTTTCAATGCCGCCGGTGTTGCCAATGCCTGTATGTTTGCCAGAGGTGTCACCACCACTGCCACCAAATCGGTGTATTGTAACGGATGGAAGAATGATATTTGTACAGTCAAGGATAGTTCCTCTGGAGATTCCTCTTGTAGCAGTGGTGTTGGTGGTATCACTACAAATGCTGCTGGTATTTGTATTGGTAGTAATGCTGTGGAATTCCCCAAGGATGGTTTCCATTATGCGGCCTTTACCACCTCTGAATTAAATAGAATTTATGGTGTCAAGGCTGGTCAAGTGGTCCTGCTGAAATTGACGCCAAATGCTGCTTTATTGACCGAATATACGGGAATGGAAACGATTTACTTGTTGGATCAAGCCAATACCGAGAATGATGATGATAAGAAACCATTGATTCGATGTACCGAGGAGGTCGGTTGTATCTCCATGGCTAGTGCCACTAAGGATAAAGAAATTGGTGCCACAGAGGATGACGTCCAAGATACTGGTATTGTTCATGTCTACTACGTAGATGGTGCCTTCCCCAATGGTGAACAGATCATTACGTGTGAACAAAGTATCAGAAATGCCCAAGGTGTCCAAACCCAAAAAACTTGTTCTTCTGCCCCTGCCGTCGTCGATTACTATGTGGATAGCGTTAGAAATGGTTTAATTATCTGTGATACCGAAGCCAACCCAACCGGTTTTGGCCTTCTTCCAACTTGTGAAAACGAAATCAGTGCCGACCATCCTTGTATTACTAATACTGTCAATGGGTCTTGTGTGTCAAGAAGGGTAAATTGTATAGAACGGACAGTGCTACGAGTTGTAACGGTTAAGACCTGTAAGACGGACAATGCTTCAACCTTTGGTCTTTACTACACCGGTGGATCCGTGGCGAATGAAAAGATTATTGTGTGTGACGAGGAGTGTGAATATCGTGATGACGTCACCGCCTGTGCCAAGGATGAAGAAGCCGATCATGAAGGTGAGATATTGTATGAAGATAATGTCTTTAAAATATGTGATAACAAGGAAAAGAGAGTCTTGAACACCCAGAATGAAGGTTATATGTTGCTGGATTTGACCAGAGCCAAGGAAATCTTCCCAGGAGCCACGGCTGATATGTTGATAGAGAATAAGTGCACGGCCATGGTTGAAGAAAATGTCAAGGATGGATATTACTACAATGTAGAAAATCCAGCAGGTACAGTTATAAAATGCATCGAAAATGATGGTTGTGCTGTAGTCACTGTTGAAGATAAATATTGTGTTGAGGTAAATAACCGAAATATATACTTTAAAAATATTAAAAATATTTATATATATATTTTGTCTTTTAACATTCACTATATATATTAATAATATACTAAATCTTTTACGTATTACGTTTAGATATTCATGATGGTAATAAATTACCTATTTGTATGCAAGTCACCGAAGCTACCGAAAAATGTATTACGGATGCCGCTGATGACAGTCATTGTATTAAGGATAGAAAGCTGTACCGTAACTCGTCTGGCGACAATAAATGCACTGAAATTACCGCCATTGAAACCTGTTCAGTGGAAACTATTTCAGAAAATGCTGCCTGTACCGAAGGCTCAACCAATATTTGTATCAAGGATGGAAAATATTACATTTCTGATAATAATCATTGTACCGGAGTGGAAAACATCACCATCAAATGTGAGCAAATCAAGTCGGGTAAAAAGTGTGTTGCCGATGCCGAATCGAACGCTTTATGTCGTAGAGGTAATGACATCTACAAATCCACCGACAACGATTGTGAATTTGTAGCTACCACTCTAGATCTCGTCAGTACCATAACATTATCCTTCAAAGAAGACAGAACCAAAGCTACCAATGTTGATGATATTGCCACCGTCTATAAATGTACTCAACACGCCAATGTCCTATCCAACTGTATTCTATCCGAACGTGAACCCGGAGAAATTGTCTACACTGCCTCGAATACCAACGAGATTTGTAAGAATACCAATGGTGAAAGTCAAAGTATCACCTCTCCTCCTTCTGATCCTTACTTGAGTATCTATACAGAAATATTTGATGCTTTCCCAGGTAATACTCTTCCAGGCGTTCACGTCCTCTACTTTAGTAAGTATAGATCGGTATTGATGAAGCAACGTGCTACCCTTCCACCATGTGATGTCATCAATACTAATCAAATAGAATATATTATGACTAATGATAGTCAATGTCATTCCAATGGTTATCCAGTGAAATATTGTTTGATGAATAATAATGAGATATACCAGAGTACCTCCAATTCTTGTGATATGATGTCAGAAGCCGCTGGATCTACCGCCTTCTACTTCTTTGCCAATGCCAATAAACAAATCGAGGAGGTGGACATTTATTCTCATGTCGAATTCGTTTACAAGTGTCGCTTTGGTGTTGGGGAAGTGAAGCGTTGTAAAGTGATGAAGGGCTATGTCATCACCAACAATCATATTGTCAACTGCAATGGTTGGGAAGACTGCACCGTCACCCCTCTCAACAGCCTCTCTGATACCTGTACCGATACCCGAGAAGGTCAATTAATGGGTAATGGTGCTGCGGTTTGTATTACTGAAAGTCAATCCATTTCTCTCCCAACCGACTCCTCCACAAAATATGTCATGTTCCAAGCTGGCCCAACTTCTCCCTACTATGGTCAACATCAAGGCAAACCCATACTGTTGGCCTTGACTACTCGTTCCGCTACCGTCGTTGATGGTGGTAAAGAAGTGAAACGTGGTTACTACCAAAACATCAAAGTCTCTGGTGCCATTGAAAATGCCCTGGTGTTCTGTGCCAAAGATGGTGATATGGAGAGTTGTCATGTGGTGAATGGATTGAATGGCTATTACCTAAGTCAGGATAGTGATCGTGACACCTTCCCGGTGATTCGTTGTGAACGTTATCTCGGCTGTCGTAAGCAAAGCGTGGATGTCTCCTGCAATGGTAATGGTAGCCTTTCTAAATCCGGCTCGACCATTACGATCTGTGGTGCCAGTACTACCCTTTCTACTTCAGCAATCTCTGTTGCCTATAAATCGTTGGCAAGGGTGGATACTGCTTTCCCCGGAGTCATTGAAGAAAATATGGTGGTGGTGAAATTCGGTAAGGATGGTAGTGCTTTATTGCTTGAAGATGGTATTCACTTGAACGAAAATGTCAGTGGCGTGGTGGAAAAGGCTGTGTACAAGTGTACCACTTCCACTAACGGTATTACCTCTACATGTACGGCCAGTAATGCTGGCTATGGGTATTACAGAAATGCCGGTTCGACTGGTGACCAAGATCAATTCTTGGCCTGTAGTATTAATGGACGTCAAGCCATTTTAGTGGATGCCAATGCCATGTGTGACTTGAATTCGGTGGGTGGATTAGTTGGCAGCAGTCCAACCCTTTGTCTTAACTTTAACAGTAGTATGGATGAACCGGACGGAATTGAAATAAATAATGATATCAGTAAGGGAACTTATATGGTAGCCTACAATTTAAGTAATATTTTTGGTCTTGAAGAAGATAATTATGCCTATGTAGATGTGGATTCGGAATCGGTTCTCTTAAAGAACAGTAATTACATAAATATAAATATATTTAATGATTTATCCTTACTCCAAAAAAAACATACTTTATTATTAAAAATACTTTATTTTAAAAAAATTTTTATATTATAAAAATACACTTTATTATAAAAAACACTTTATTATAAAAAATTTTATTTATTAATGTAATAATTATTTTTCATTTTATAAATATGAATTATTATATATGGTATTGGTGTAGATTTCAAATCGTATGTCTATACCGATGGTCAAAAAGAAGATATCAAAGACTTGTATCCAGACGCCGATAAAATTAATAAAAAATACGAATTTAAATATGTCGATTACGGTATCTATGAATTGATTTGTGAAGACGATGATGAAAGAGAATTATGTAATTAAAAAGAAATAATATATCATTGTTTTTAATTTTTTATTCAATTTTAAAAAAGTAATAAACTAATGATTTTTCTTTTTCATCTTTTTCATCTTTTATTTTAATAAAATTCGCAGGTTCAAACGAATAAATAACCAATTTTTTCTTACAAAATATCAACCATACTTCTAAAGAGAAAAAAACATTTTTATTATTTTTATTATTTTAATTATTTTTATTGTAATACTTATTTTTTATATACTTTTGTTTATTTAATTATTTTATTTTCATTACAATGGGCAATACAGTTTAATAATAACAAAAAAAAACCTTTATTTTTTAACTATTTTTCATAATTTTATTTATTTTTACTCATAAAAA
>KZ150905.1:60344-73947 GCA_002157105.1 Piromyces sp. E2 | reverse complement strand
AATTATTGTATAAAATATAAAATATTCTATAAATTATTCATAAAAAATTATATCTTAATTAAAAATATTTTATATATAAAGTTATTTAATTATTTTATTAAATAATGAATAATATACAAAAATTTAATAATAATAAAATATAAAATAAATATTCTATATTTTTATTTATTTTATTTTTATCAACATAAAACACTATATAAATATACACAATTAATAAATAAAAAAAATTTTATATATATTACAAAATAACTTTTATTTATTAATTATTATAACATATTTTCAGTAATGAAGTAGTTAACCTTTATAAACAATATAATTATTCCATATTTTTCTTTTTTCCATTACTTTTTTAATGTTATTTTTTAGTAATGCACAATAATTGTAAAGAATATAAATAAATTATTTATATTCTTTATCTTTTATTTTATTTCTCTATTATTAATATCAATATTTTCTATTATTAATATGTATATTTTATATTTTATTAATGTGGATATTTTATTTTATTAATATGTATTTATTATTTTATATTTTATATTTTACATTACTACAATTTATATTTTATTTTATCTTATTTTTATTACAATATAATTTTTATAGAACAGCTCTAATTCTAAATATAAATTTGGTTATATTTTAATTAAATTTTGTTAATTAAAATATAACCAAAGAATTAAATTATAAAATTTGATTGATTTTATAAATAACATTAACATTTTTTTTTTTATGTTTATAATTTTAAATATTCTTTTATGTAACGCAAAGGTACTATTGCTTTTTAAGATATATAAACGGAAAAACGGATTATTTTATGTTAAAAAATATGGTTTTATTTAATAAGTAATTGTAATTACTTTATTTAATATATATTTTATAGTTAAGTTGTCAAGATCTCTATGTTTAAATGTTACATAGGATCTATAATAAATACATTACATGAAATATTACGTATGTAATATGATTTATTGTGGGTGTGCGCCTCATTGCGTTTACATGAACTAATAAATTTTACATTATTATTACTATACTAAATAATTAATTATACTAACAAACTATATTAATATTATAAATTTTAAACTTTATTTTTAACATTTTACAATAATTGATTCTAATATAATAATTTAATATATTTTAATATATTATTTATATATATAATATAATGTAATGTAATGTAATATAATATAATATAATATAATATAATATAATATAATATAATATAATATAATATAATATAATATAATATAATATAATATAATATAATATAATATAATATAATATAATATAATATAATATAATATAATATAATATAATATAATATAATAATATAATATCTATCAGGTCTTTATTATTTGATTCATTGATACTATAATCTTGTGAAAAGCAATCTGCATAAGTATCATTAGTTATTTTCTTATACCTTGTCAATGAAATTTTTGAGTTTTTCGTTTCTTTTATTATAATCATTATTTTCTTTTAAATTTTGAATTTTTTTCTTCTTAATTCGTTTATTTTTCTTTTGTTTCATTGGGAAAAAACGACTTCTTTTTCCACAATAATTATATTTAACGTTTCTTTTAATTTTTACTATATTATTTTTAATATTATCTAGTTGATATTGTTAATTAATTTTAACTTAGATTATCATATTAGTTATTTTCAACTTAAAATGACTTAGTTGACTATTATTTTTATTCATCAATTATTTTCAACTAAAGTAAAAAGTTTACTATTTTATGATATTATTATAATTTTATACTTTTGTTTATTTTATATTAAATATATAAGTATTTAAATAGAAATAGTATATTAGAATATAATTATAAAAAGAATATAAATACATGTAATTTTCATTTAATAAAATCGATGTATTTGTTATTGATTATTTTTTAGTTAATAACATAAAGGAGATTTTAATTTAAATTAATAAAAAGTGATTTTTTAAAAAGAAAATTTTGTTATGTTGAATTAAATATTTTGTGTAAAGTGTTTATTTTGTTATTTGTAATCTGTTTTAATTAACCATTTACAATAACAAACACCATTTATCAAAATAAAACATGTTACAACTAGCAAAATAAGCCAAAAGATACGGAAGTATAAAGTGCTCGTTGAGAACAGATTACAAAAATAATAACACCAACTTAAATACAAAAAAAAAAAACAACACACACACACAAAATATATAAACTACGTTTTTTTTTTAAAAAAAATCTCTGTTTTAAAATTATCTTTTTTATTAAATCTTATTATGTTATTAACTGAAAGTCGTTAATAACAATTACATCTTTTTAATTAAAGAAAAAATTACATTATTTATATTTTTTCTTAATAATATTCTAATATATTTTTTCTATTTAATTATATATACATTCAATATAAAATAAACAAAAACTAATCTAAAAATAATTAAAGTTATAAAATAAACTAAAACTAATTAATTACACTTTTTATTTAATTTGAATCGTCTTAATTAAAATAAAGGTTCATTTATTATCTATATATTATTCTAATATATTATTTATATATTTCCTATTTAATTATTTCGGTCTTATTTTATTTAACTATTTAAACTAATTCTAAAACTAACTAATTTTATTCTAAAAATAATAATAAAATAATTTAAGTATAAAACTTATTAAGTAAAATACTTTAAATAATTTTGATATTTTTTGTAAAAATAAATAATTTTAATATTAATAATTTTAATTTAATTATTTAATTAATTTTAAATAATAATAAAAATATTTTAAATTTTTTGATTAAAAATTTATTGTATACATTTTGACATTAATGTAATGTACTGCGCAACATTAATTTCTCTAAAGATATTGTAATATCTTTACAGGTAGTAAATTCAAAAGACACGGTAGATATTCTTTAAACACGGTAGATAATCCTGAAGTACGATAGATAATACAAAACACGGTATATAATAGTGAAAACACGGATCTACTATCGTGTCTTTTGGAATTTCTACATTCTAACTTTTGTAATATATACTGTGACTTTAGGGAGTGCTACCACTATTTTAAAATTATCAATAAATTTCATAACTTTCATTAAATTATCAACTAAAAGAACTCACCGACACCGTTTGATAGGATAGCGTCAGGACGACTTCTTTAAATGTTGTATAATATAAAGAAATCTATTGATTTTTAAAGAAGTTTAAAATAACCCTACTTTCAAAATTTAAATCTTGAAGATCCTATTATGGACCAAAACAATAATACTGGGGAGAGGAAAAGCAACAATCCTCCGAATTTTTATGGGAATAGGAAGGATTTAGAAGGTTTCCTAACTAGAGTAGAATTAGCTTTTGAGGATGAACCTGAATGATTTGTTGATGACAGAAAGAAAATTAGATTTATTATGTCATTTTTTGAAGAAAAGGCACTAGGATATTATTAATCAATTATATAAAAACTATTCTGTTAAATCTCTTCGAAAGAATAATTTAAAATTTTTTAGTTAAAATTTAATTGTAATATTTTTTACTTGATATATTATTATTTAATTAAATTTTAATTCAATTTTCATCAATTAATATATTAAATATTATCTATAAAAGGTTCTGTGAAGAACAGATTATTAATAAAAAATAAATTAATTCAAATAAATTAAAAAAAAAAACACAATTAAACACAAAATCTAATTAAATACATTTTATAAAAAAATTCGATTTAAAATCTTATTTAAAATCAGTTTGTTATGTTATTAACTGAAAATCGTATACAATTACAACTTGTTAATTAAAAAATAATTACATTATTAATATTTTAAGTAAATAAGCTTATAATACATTGTATTAGTTTATTTAACATATTTTTTAATTTAAAATAAACAAACTAATCTAATAAATTAATAAAATAACAAGACTAAACTAAAGCTAATTAATTAAACTTTTTATTTAATTCGAATCGACTTAAAGATTCATTTATTATCTATATATTATTCTAGTATTAAAGGTATTATTACTTATATATTTTCCTATTTAATTATTTTATTTTATTTAACTATTTAGAATAATTTTAAAAGATTTTGATATTTTAGTAAAAATAAATAATTTTAATATAAATAATTTTAATTTAATTATTTAATTAATTTTAAATAATAATATAATATTTTAAATTTTTTGATTAAAAATTTATTGTATACATTTCGAAATTAACGTAACCTACTTCTCATCATTAATTTCGTTAAAGACATTATACTATCTTTACATTATCTACATATTAAAATTAAAAAATATTGTAATATAATTTATTATAAAAATTTTCTGATATCCAATTTTCTTTGGGAAGTTGTTGAAAAATTCAATTGGAGTTAGTTTGTGAAATCACTTGAAATATCTTTTAGTAATACAAGAAATTCATTATTTCATTATAAAAATTGTCAAAATTGACCAATTTTCCTTACCTTTTTAGATTTTCTCATAATCAATGACATAACATCATAACCCATAAGTGATTCGTTGAATCACCGAAAACAACAATAAAAGACGCAAAAACCAAAATTTTATCCTAATATTATTACCTGATTTTATATTCATTGAAAATTTACTGTTCTAAGTTATCTATTGGTTTATTCAAATCATCAAATTTCCAAATTATTGAACTAGTTATTGTAAAGTTAAGTGAGTTGGGTTAGACAAAACAATATAACTAAGTTAGAAAAATTAATTCAGCTAATTAATTTTTATTTAAAATATAATAATCCTTTTTATAATTAATTATATAATAATTATTCAAATATATTTTTATAAAATATTCTTTATTTAATATTAATATGTTTAATTATATATAAACTCTTTAATTTTTATTAACTAAAATAATTAATAATTGATTTTAAATTGATTAACTAAATTCTTCAAAAATTATTTATAGATTATTTAATTAGTTAATATCTAAATATTAATTGTTAATAATTTTTTTCAAAGAATTAAACAAGATAAATTAATTTCACCTTTTTATATTTTTCAAAAATTAATTATATACATATGAATAAAATTATTAATACATGACTTATTAATAATATATTTTATAATACTAAATTAATTAAATATTTCTTTTAAACATAATATTTTTAAAATATTGTAATAAGTTGTAAACTAATCTAATTAGTGTAATATTTTATAAAAGCCTCGATGATTAATTATTAATAATTAATTCTTACAATTGTAATTATTATTGATAATTTCCCACTAGTGATTCCAAAGGTTAAAGTTAATAATAATTTCTAATTCTTTGTTCTTAAATGAAATTTAACCTTTTAAATAATTATTTTAATATTGTTCTAATATTTTCAAGTGGTAAAGTTGATTTATAAAAATTTATTTAAATAATAATTTCATTCATTTAATTATTGGGAAAAGTTAATTTATATTTTATTTAAAATTATTATAAACTAAAAATTAAATCATTAGTTTGATTACTGAGTTTTAGAATAACTCATGATAATCGACTTAAAGGAGAATTTATTAAAATAGTTTAAACAATAATTACTTCTCCTTGTGACGTTTTATACTAACTAATAATACTAAGATTTATATATAAATTATTATATTTTAGAATTAGATTAGAATAGTAATTAATATATTTAATAATTTAAAAATCATGTATTGAAAATGTAAAACATTGTAATTAGAATTTATTAATATATTTTGGAAATTTTGAAATGTATAAATACTTGAAGAAATTCGTGTTGATTGAATTCTTCGAGAGTTCATTAAGGTTAAGACTTAATGAATGATTAAAAATTAATAAAAATATTTATAAAAACAATTCCAATCTAATCTCTAACCTTTCTAATTGTGTGTTAAATGTCCTGGACCGCCTAAGTAATATATTTTAATATTGTTGTATTAAGAGAAATCGAATAATAGTAATTTTGTAGCGATAGAAAAAGTAATTTCGAATGATCTTCAGTTCTAATTAAAATATTTTTAATATGATCGAAATTTTTAATTATAAAAATTATTGTGACGTGTGTAAATAGTCACGTGAAAATCTATTAATAGTAGTTCTGTCAAAATGCGATTTATTTATAAAAGATAGTGTGGAAAACACAAATAAGTTTTTAGTATATTATGCTTTCCTATTGAAAACGTAAAGTTATTAATTTGTATTAAAATTAATGATTTTATTTCCTTTATACATTTGTATTTTGTAAAACTAATAAAAAATGTTTTAATATAGTTCACAATTAAATTAATCTAATAAATAGTTTTATAATATAAATATTTATATTTTATATTAATATCGTTGTAATTTCACAAAATTCATATATTATTAAATTTAATATAATTAAAAATTTCATTATGAATTGTCAAAATGTAAAGTAGACTAATTCTCATGAGACTTATAATTTTGAAAATAGATAATAATTCTAATCCTTAATTATATTCTTTCAAACATTTATTAAAATAATAATCAATATCTCTTATTAATAGTTATAATTATTAACAATAATATCAATAATTTATATTATTTATATATTATATTAGAAAATTAAGTTTAGAATATTAATTTAATGTATAAATATAATCAAATTATTGATATTATATTTTTATTAATAATTAATTTTATTACAATTTCTTTTATATTTTATTAATATTATATTTACTAAAATTTCTAAAAGATATGATATAGTAACTATTCAATATTTAATGAGATTATTGTTATTAATCAATATCTTATTTTATTATTAAAAATTACATTATATTTTTATAATATTATCAAAATATATTATTATTAAAAAGATTTATTATAAAAAGTTACATTTATATTTGTCTTAATTATTGATTATTTTATTTATTCGGTCTTAACTTAGTAACCCATTTGCCCTCTTGACATGAATTATAATTAATTATAAAATTTCGAAGGTTAGGTTTCTAACATTATGAAATTATTTTTTTTTTTTAAATTTGAAGAATTTTTTGAAAATTTTAGAAAACCTAAATTTTGAAAAAAAATTATTTTTTTTAAATTTTTACCATTAATCTAGATTTTGATTTTTCTTCTGAATTTATGAAAAGTTCTTTTTATGGAAAGAATATTTTACTGGTAATGTTGTAGCAAACATACCAACATACCATTATCATTTTCCAATTCTCTAAGATAACCTATATTAATTCCTGCATTTTAATATATCACTTTACCAAATTCATTAAAACAGAAGTGATAGGCGTTTTAATTTAGAAAAAAATTCTATAAGTGATAATATACTTATTTAACAATGAAATAATTTAAAACAAAAAATTAAATTCTTTTAAAACTTTTGTTTAAAAATAGAGATCCGGCTGTTCCATTTAAGCCTACGTTTTTGATTAATGTAATTACGGCTAATGGACCTAAAGTTAATTTTATTAATGGTGAACTTTTATTTAGTGATAGGTTAAGACCATGTGTTTTTAATCTTGACTTTAGTATTGATGTTATCTTTAGAGGAATGCGTTATAATAAATTAATTAAATAGTAATAGTGTTTGATGATATGTTAAAATATGAATGATTAAAAAATAAATTAGATAAAATGGTTTTATAGTGATTAATAATATTAAATGTATATTGGTATCTATATTTTAATTATGTATTTTTAATTTGATAAATAAAATTTGTTAAAATTTAAATTTTGTGTTTTATTATTTGTGTGTTTAATAAGTTTGATGACTATTGCCAATCCAAGAAGAGACAGGATTAGGATAAATAGAATTTAACCAGAAAACGGATAAATAAAAATGAACCTAAAATACCGATAGGATAGGATACTATTTATACTTAAACAGGCTTAGAATTAAAGGATAAATATAAAATAACCGAAAAAAATTATAAAGTATATAAAAAGAATAAAAAAAATACCAAAATTAATTCAATATATTCCTATTAATAAAAAAACAATAACAATAATAAAAGTAACAAACAAAAAAATTTTAAAAATGATGTATGAATACGAAGATTGGAAAAGCATCTATTTACATAAAAGAAGATGTTTAAGAACAATCTTTAATTTAACTACAAATAAAATATTAAGAGACATGGCCGCTGAAGAAAATCCGACACTCTACATAGAAGGCCTCATCAAGAAATGGGTGAAACCAAGAATCCGTAACTTATATGGATTCGGAACTTTATACCCACTTGAAATCAAAGAGGTTACCTTAGAAATGAAGATGGACTTTGAATACTACTTAATGGTCAAGGAAGAAATGGTAAAATTAGAAGATATTATGGTACGCATCAATCTCTACGAATCGAACAAAGAAACCCTTTCAGTCGACAGAAGAATCCAATGCCTAATAGATATCCTAACAAAAATAGCCGAAATCATTGAATCATGGGAAGATTAGAAAGGCCAGGTCAGATGATCGACACACGGTCACACAAACCAACGTGATCACAACATAAATCTATGGGTCAATCCCATTTTTTAAAAACTTACATTACATAACACACGTACATGACGCATATAATACATATAATTTGATAAATAGTCGTCACACAAACACATGATACACAACATTCAAACTCAGCAGATAAATTAAAATGCTTAAACGCAGTAAAGTCAAGACAATATACAAGGCAGTACGATAAATTAAATTAAAACGCCGAAAATTAATTAATACTCCATAACGAAAACAATATATATCACATGACACAAAATCACAATACGATAAATTAAAATGCATAAACGCAGTAAAGTCAAGACAATATACAAGACAATATACATCAACATAACACATATACACATCACTGAAAGGGATATAACGCTGAAAAGAATACACAGACGGACTGAGGGTAAGGGACGATACAGGCGTGGAGGGAATAACTGGCGGGCTGGGATCGACATTAGCTATTCCGCCAGAGTGTACAGTATTGAGTACACTATACATCCCTCTAAGGGGATGGCACTTTGTCCCGTTTTATCCTCTCAACATCTCTCAACGGGATCCCTAAAGTGCAAGGGTCGGGTTTTCAGTCCTAATGTTGTCCTGAGAAACCTACGACGGCTTTACTGTCACCTAGTTCCATAAAGGCACTTCCAGGCGACTGATCTCCCCTCTATATATACCCGTTCATAAGAGGGGACGTTTCCCCTCTTGCGTCTTTATTCCTGGGAAGCGCTTACAAACCCCGCTCATACGTACTCTATGTTCTTAGCATTCTCCCTCTAAATTTTGTTCCAAAACTCAGAGTCTCATCGAATTGCTAATACGTGAGCACGATCAGCAAACCCCCTGGAAGTACTAGGAATTTGAATTTTGAGCAAATTCCAACGGGGGTTTGTTTTAGGTTAAATTTAGCCGGGCGGGGTTTGTTTTGTAACCAGAAAATATTCACGAGTAACCTACCATATATTAACAATACCTACTTGTAATATATGATTCAATTTTAATTTAATTGAGCAACTAAATTTTTGACAACGTATTTGCTCAAATTCCAACCAATCAGATTGCAGCATTTTAATACATTATTCATTAACGTATTACTTTACGTATTAAGTACAATATTACAAATCTGTATACAATAACGTATTATAAAAATATATAAACAGTAAAAAATTCCTAAAATTGACCAATATCATCAAACAACAAAATGAACCAACAAACAAAAAAGGAATATCAAACTAAATGCATCAGTTTTACTTTTCACGACCTAGATAAGTATAAAGATGCTGAAGAAATCTTAAAAAAATGGGCAAAAACAGCCTGCGAATTTTTTTGCATGGCTAAAGAAACAAACCCAACAACAAAAAATCACCACCTCCAAGGGATACATTTTCTTATTAAAAAAACAAAGACCAACAACAGTTAGGAACGAAATCTTTCAAACTAAAGGGAAAGAATACCTTGACAGAATACATACAGAAATGTCACGTAAATGCATGATGGCTAACTTCCGTTACTGTACAAAAGAAAGAAATTCCTGGGTCTGGGATCTTACATCAAAATATGAAGGTGAAGTCAAAAACAAAGAAGACCTAGATAAAAAAAAGAAGAGGCAAAAAAAACAAAAAAACCGACAAAAAATATCAAAAATGCGTAGAACTTGCTAAAGAAGGTAAAATGGAAGACATTCTAACTAATTATCCACAAATATACCTTCAATATAAAGAAAAATTAGAAGCCATCCGACTAGACACCACCAAGGCAGAAAGAATGCACTTAAAAAACAAATATGGCAATTTCTTCCATTGATTCTTCTTATGGTTATGGGGACCAACCTGTAACGGAAAATCTAACTTTTGTGATTTAATAGTTACTCTCTTAAATGCCTACTACAGAACACTCCAGGTATACACTGGCATAACCTATAAGGAACTATCCGTCTACTATAAAAATAAAAACAAATGGTGGGATAAATACAAAAACGAAGAAATCGTAATCATCGAAGAAGCAACACCAGACGCATTATCAAAAAGTTACCATTATTACAAACAATGGATAGATGAATATCCATTTAATCCAGAAATCAAAGGAGCAACATTAAATTATATTAGACCTAAATTTTTCATCATTACCAGCAATTATTCACTGAAACAATGCTGTACTACGGAAAACGGAAAACTATTAACAGAAGAATACAACCCATTATCAAGAAGAATGTATGAATATCACTTAACAAAAAAGGAAACACCAAAATGGCCAGACTACCACAAACTAACCATCTACGAAACAACAATCTCCAATGTTAAATACAACCATAATAACAAAATATCTGACTTAATAAAAAAATTAGAATTCGACAACATTATTAAAACAGTAATAACAACAACAACAACCAAGAAACCAATACACCACCATCTAAAAAACAAAAACAGAAAAAGGAAAATCACCAGAACAAAATGATACACCAATATCAAATAATACAATTACTAACGACAATAATTCAGATTTTTGCCCAACACCAACATATACAATATTAACAATAAACAAATTTACATATACAGACACTGATTTTCATTGTATAAAATGCAAAACAAAAACATTTGGATTATTCTGTACCGAATGTTCAAAAATACAACAAACAAAAAACAACCAAGCAATGTGTAACGAATGTGGAAGATACTTTTCAGCTTTAATTGACGGCCACTGTCCAGAATGTACTCAAAAATTAAAAAATAACTATAATACAAAAAAAACAAAAATATAATTGAACCACCTTCAACACCAGATATCATCCAATCAAGAAATTCCACAACAGAAGTTAATTATTATAAAATTGAAAAAGAATATGAATACATTTATACAAACATTATTGAAAACAATATTATGTATTACACTTACATAAAAACCAATAACTTAATTCCAAATTTATTACTACTAAAATATTCACTACAAAAATATAATAATTTCTGCAAGAAAAACGAACAATTTTATTTTGAAAAATATAAAATAAGTATAAGTGATAAAAAAGCAACATTAGAACTCCAAAAAAAAATTGAAAATAAAATTGATATACAAAACTCTCCATACAATACATTAGAAACAATTACAAAAATTGAAAATAAAATCAAATACAATTACAATACATTCCAACATTTCAAAAACAAATCAACCTCAAACACAAAAAAATTAAATTCATTAAACAAAAAATTAAAAGACATTGACCAAAAAATATTAAAACTTAGATTAAATAATTTTAAAAAAATTACCGCTTACTGCTTAGAAAATAATTATAAAATAATGTATAAAAATTATTAAATTATATAGAAATACAAGTTTTTATGTAATTATATAATGTATTGATTAAATACTATATAATGAAAATTTTCTTGTAATATTAAATATTATTAAATAAACTATAATAAATAAACATATAAACATATTCATATTGCGTTCCGTATTTTTTTTATTTTTCTTCAATTCCTTTCTTTTTAGGCAGACATGTCAAGATGCTGACACAGTCTGCTATTAGAATCTCAGATAAAAACCGCTTAAACTCTTTTTAATGAGGTACTAACCGCACCACTCTTAAAAATGTACTCAATCTTTGCTATGTATGGACCCGAACACCATTACGTCGCAAATTTTCGGCTAAATTACCCTCATATTCATATTAATATTTATTATTTATTATTTATTGTTATTTGTCCATGTACTAATAATTATTACATTCCAGCATTAAAAAATGGGATTGACCCATAGATTTATGTTGTGATCACGTTGGTTTATGTGACCGTGTGTTGATCATCTGACCTGGCTTTTCTAATCTTCCCATGATTCAATAATTTCGGCTATTTTTCTTAGCATATCGAAAAGGCATTGGATTATTCTGTCGACTGAAAGAAAATATTTGGTCGATTGATACAGGTTCATTATGGCTAGAATATCCTCTAATTTCTCCATTTCTTCTTTGACCATTAAGTAATGATCGTAGTCCAGCATCATTTCCCTGGTCACTTCTTGGATTTCCAGTGGGTATAAACTTCCGAATCCATAAGTTACGGATTCTTGGTTTCACCCATTGTTTTATGAGGTTTTCGATGTAGACTATCGGATTTACTTCATGGCCTAGGTCTCTTGAAATTGTATTGGTAGTTAAACTAAACCTAATTCTTAAATATCTTCTTTTATGAAGATAGATATTTTTCCAGTCTTTGTATTCATACATTTTTTAAAAATTTTTTGTTACTTTTATTATTATTGTTATTGTTTTTTTATTAATAGAATATATCGAATTAAATTTTCTGAATGGTATTTTTTTTATTCTTTTTATTTACTTTATATTTTTTTTTCGGTTATTTTATATTTATCCTTTAATTCTAAGCCTGTTTAAGTATAAATAGTATCCTATACTATCGGTATTTTAGGTTCATTTTTATTTATCCGTTTTCTAGTTAAATTCTATGCATTTTTGATGTGTTTGATACATATTATCTAAAAACGAAGGCTAAATGAACGTTCGAATAACATATCACGTGACTTTAAAGATTGATGGATGGATGAACGTTTGGTAGAAATTTTTATTTTTGTTATTTCTTAAAAATAATTTCAAAAAAAAAAAAACGAAAAAATGACTTATAGGCTAGTTCGTTGGTCATTATTTTTGTCAGAATTCAACTTCGTTATTGATTACCGCCCAGGCTCATCCAATGGCAAACCGGATTGTATTTCCAGGAGGCCAGATTATATTCTATCTAAGGAATCCGCTTATTTCGATTTTAGGGTTCTCAAGCCAGAAAACTTTTGTGCTATAGTCTCATCTGTCTCTCATCTTAACAATTTTATCCTCTTCCAATACAAAAATGATCCTTTCTACACGGAGATATGTGACAATCTCAGTGATAATTCTTTATCTTCTCACACCGATATTAAACACTTTTCCATCAGTAACAGTTATTTGCTTTTTGATAACTGTTACATTCCTCCTAACTGCCGTTCCTCTGTTCTTAGTATCTGTTATGACTCTCCCTTTTCAGGTCATTTTGGGATTAATAAAACTATTAATCTAGTCAAGCGTGATTTTTGGTGGCCATTCTTGGCTTCGGATGTCAAGAAATATGTTCGCTCCTGTTCCACTTGCTGTCGTTCAAAGGATTTCAAACACAAACCCTATGGATTCCCTCATCCGCTTCCAATTAGTAATATTCCTTGGTCCTCTATT
>KZ150898.1:112147-132988 GCA_002157105.1 Piromyces sp. E2 | reverse complement strand
TTGAATTAAGTTTTTTAAAAATAACAAATAATAATAATAATAATAATAATAATAATAATAATAATAATAATAATAAAAATTTTTAATTTATTATAAATATTACTAAATTAATTACAAATATTAAAATTCTTTTTAAAATGAACAAAATAATTTATTGAAATTTTACCAGCTGGATTCCAGGCAGACATAATAATTCTTCTGTCAGTCGGATTATTAACAATTTTATCAATTACATCACGAAGTTGATCTTTTCCTTTTCCAGTATAATCTGTATGACAATCTACATATTTTGCACCGAAATGACGCCATTGCCAACCATATATTGGACCTAAATCACCTTCCTCTCTTTCAGTCAAACCAATTTTATCAAGAAATTCACGAGAACCATTTCCTTCCCAAATTTTAACACCTTTTTTTGATAATATTTTTGAATCTGTATCACCCCTGATAAACCAAAACAATTCTTCTGCTACACCTCTGAAAAATACTTTCTTAGTTGTTAATAAAGGAAAATGATCTTTTAATGAAAACCTTAGTGGATTCGGTCCAAAAATTGCTCGAGTACCTGTTCCTGTTCTATCATTTCTTAACTCACCTTCATTTATAATTTTTTTTATTAAATTTAAATATTGCAATTCTTCCTCATTTTCAATTTTTGATTCTACTTCAATTTTTTTTTCTGTACTCATTTTATATATTTAATAATTTAAAAAAAAAAAAAAATTAATTACTTTTTTCTTTAAAAAGATTTTTCTTAATTAAATACTCAAGTCGAATTAATACATCACGTGATTTCAATTTATTTTTATTTAATATGGATGATAATGATATTCAATTATTATCATTAATAATTGAATATCATAATCATTACAGAACTTGGACTTAAAAACTAAAATGAATTTATTATCAAAAAGAACATTACTTGTTAGCGGAACTGGTATATATTGGATATTAACTTTTAATTTAAAATTAATTAATAAAATAATTAAAATCTTAATTATTTATATTTAAAAAGGAAAAACTTACTATGTGAATAATTTATTAAACAATTACAAAAATTATGAGGTATTTTTTTAATTGAAATATTATATTAAATATTAATAAAATTAAAACTTTTTGCATTTATACATGTGTAAATTTTCATAAAGATTATCACTGTTAATCTAGCAGATATGCTCCTTAGATACCCTCTTCAAATTCAAACATGTTTAAATAATTACTTCGAATATGCATACAAATGCAAACCCTCAATATGTATTTTTTTATTCTTATTTGTTTTATATTATAAACAAAATTAAATTAAATATAATATTTAATGATTATCTTTATTTTATTTTTATTTTATTTTTATTTTTATTTTTATTTTTTTGTTTAAGTAATTTTTGACAATTGCGAAGAAATGTTCAATAAAAATAATACAAATTGTCAATTTGTCTATAGTTTCTTGGAAAATACTAAAAAATATGAAAGTGAAATAATAATAGTTATGTATAATAATTATAATAATAATATTTCTCTAAGAAAAATACTAATAATAACAATAATGTATTTAATTAACTTTAATATTATTAAAAAAAAAAAGTAGATAGGAAAAACTAATTCTATAGACGATATTCATCCAATAGTTAAAAATTATTTTGAAGTAATATATTATAATACTATAATACAATAATAAATTTCGTATTTTGTTTACATTGACTTTATATTCATACATATATATTGTAGGAGTTTATAGATTTAAAAACACCTACGATTGATACAACAATTTCAATATTTAAAAAATGTTTGAATGAATATGAAAAAATAAATTCAATTGATTTAATAAAAATTGCAAATTTATGCAAAGGTTTCTCACATAGTGATATAACAGCTGTATGTAAATTTATTATTCAGAATAATTCAAACGATAATTTAGGTAATATAATATTAATTATTCAATTAATAATAAATATTAATTATTATTAAATATTATTTTTTATTTTTTTTTATTTTAATTATTATTCATTATTATTTTTATAGAAACAAAATTTATAAATGCGATTAATAAAATTATAAATAATAATATTCAAAATTCCTATAATTCTTCAGTGAATGAGTCAATAAAATGGGAAGATATTGGTGGACTTGATAATATTAAAGTAAATAATTATTTTCATATATAATTATAAATAAAATACAGAATAACAAGTTTATTTATTTTTTATTTTTTATTTTTTTTTTTGATAATATTATTTAGGAAGATATTGAAGAATCAATAATCTGGTATTTTAATAATCCTGAAGCTTTTAACCGTCTAGGAATTCAAGCTACAAAAGGAGTTTTATTGTAATATTATAAATAAATATTAAATAATATTAAAGAAAAATATTATTAGTAACATAAAATTATATTCAATTTTTCTAATTTATTTAATTATTATAGATATGGCCCTCCTGGTACTGGTAAAACTCTTTTGGCGAAAGCTATTGCAACAAAAATAAATTAAATTTTTAATTGCTTTTTCTGACTGACCAACCTATTATATATATATATATAATATTTAATATTCCAACACTTTTTTTTTTTTTTTTTTTTTTAAACAACAACAACAACAACAACAACAAATTTACTTCTCCTTTAACTAAGTCTGAAATATTTATAAGAATAAATCTTGTTTTAACATTGCAAAAAGTACACAACCATCAATAATTTTTTTAGATGAGTTGGAATCCTTATTTTCAAAAAGAAAGGGTGATAATAGTATTGTTCAAAAGGTATAAAATAATTAGTTTAATATAAATAATAAAATTATCCTTTAAAAATAACTAATAATAAAAAAAAATAAAATAAAAATAATTAAAAAAAATTATCAGCTTTCATCGCAATTAATACTACAATTAGATGAATTAAACTCTGGTCAATATAAAGTAATTATATTAGGAGCTACAAATAATGTAAAAGCTCTAGATCCTTCGATTACAAGATCAGGTAATTAATTGATAATATGAATTAAATAATATTTGAAAATCTTATTATTTATAATTCAAATAAAATATATATTAATATAAATAAAGGTCGACTTGATCATTTAATACATGTTCCTTTACCTGACTGTTCTCAGAGAGAATCAATTTTAAGAGTTATAGGAAAACATATGCCAATTAACGATGATGTTGATTATAAACAAATAGCGGAAAAAATTAATGGTTATAGTGGTGCTGATATAAAAGAATTATTTAGAAAAACTGGTCTAATTGCTTTGAAAAGAATATATAACTTAAAAATCGAAAATAATGGAATTAATATTGTAAGTATACAATACATTAAATAATATATATATATATAATAATCACTAACTTTAAAAATCTTTAAATATAGACAAAAAAAATAAATCAAGACGATTTTATAAATGCGTTAAAAAATACACGAAAATAAATATTATTAATATATAATAATGTTATAATAAACAATTTTATTTTTATTAAAATATGATATATATATAATATAATAATAATATATGTTAAACTTAATCATGTATTTATTTATTTATTTATTTATTTATTTATTTTTATTTTTATTTTATTTTATTTTATTTTTATTTTATTTTATTTTATTTTATTTTATTTATTTATAAATAAATATTACATTAATATATATTTTGGGTATTTAGTTTTAATATATAATTAAAAGTTATTAATGTAAAGATTATAAATATATGCAATTGAGTAGTTATTATTATTAAATTATTATTAAATTATTTTTATTATACATAGTATATTATATAATTCGTACAATTTTTTTATTTTTTTATTTTAAGATAATAATATATTAAAAAATTATTATAATATACTTTCAATTTTTAAATGATTAAGTACATATTATGCTTTTTCACCTGTTAATTATTCTTATTATTAATAGCACTTTATTTACGTCATACCTTTTAAATAATAAACCCATGATACACCACTTTGATGGGTAATTGTTAATTTTCCTATTTTTGATGGCGTTGTTACTCTTGAATTATAAGTTGGGTTATTATTATTGTTATTATTATTATTATTGTTGTTGTTATTGCTATTATTATTATTGTTGTTGTTAGAGGACTTATTATTATTAGTATTATTTTGTGAATTTCCTGATCCAGAAGTATTACTTTGATTGTTTTGATTTGGATTTATCGGTTTGAAGTTAATTAACATATTACATACTTTTTTTGAACCAACAGTATCAACAGCTTTGATGGTAAATGCAGGATTATCAATAGAATAATTGAATGTTGCTTGAGTTGTAAAAACATTTTTAAATACAACGGATGAGGCTGTACCTGATTTAACAAGAATTGGACCTTGAGGTCTTGGAATAACACAATGACCAAATAATGGACATATATAATCACCTCCAATTGGAGAAGATACAACTAATGTTGATCTGATATCACCAAGTTTTGAAGGTTCATATGTAATATCAACACATACTTCAACACCACCATTTTGAGCTGAATAATTAAATTATTTAATAGTTTAATTATTTATAATATATAATTAATAAAGAATAATATTATAATTATATAATATTAATATATATATATACCTGAGGGAGCTATAACTGATTTATCAACAGTAAAATCAGGACTATCGATTTTACATATATATTCAGTTTTAGTTTTGGTATAACTTAAGAATCTAAATGTTTGAACTTGATTTAATCCTAATGGAACTTTAAATTGCAGCTTTCTTTCTAAACTAGCACTAGAACAACTTAATTTTAAGTCATATAAATAAATACCTAATTCATTACTATTTAATGTTAAGTTTGATGTAACTTCTTTTGGAATTAATGGTAAATATTCAATCTGCAATTTATAATCAGACCTAATAATACATTAAATGTATAAGTAATAAATATTAAATGTATAATTAATTTTATATCTATATATATAATATTAATTAATTACAATTTTTTAATATAATAATTACTTTGGTTGTATCTGGAATGAATGTAAACATGAAATATCAGATGAACTACATGAAGCAACAAATGAAGCAACAGTAGATAATGGATTGGAAATCACTATCTCTTTTAATATTGAAACCCTTGCTGTTGTTGACATTTCTATTGTTGAAATTACACCTGCTGGTGTAGATCTGATATTTAGATTATAAAATATGAATTCTTGAGTTGCTTCATTTTTAAATATAACTTTAATATTGGCGGTTCCTTCCTTATATGAATAAAAATTAACCTTGTATTTTCTTTCTACTAAACCAGGTATATCAATATATTCCTTTCCTTTGACAATTATGGCTGGATCAGGCTTAAGTAATTCAAATGAAACTTTAAATCTTTGTGACCTTTTCATCCAATTAGAAATAGATAATGTTTCAGTATAATTTGTCTTACATGGTACGTCCCTCGATATAACTCCAGAAGAAACAGGTTTTTCAGCAATACCGCTTAATTTATATAATAAACCAGAACCATCTGGAAGTGGGAAGAATATTGAACCTTCATGTCTGCCACCTTCACCCTTTCCATTCATTTCCAATGGCTTAAAAGTAACATCATACGACTTTGATTGACCAGGTTCAACTTCAAATAAATCTTGGCCAGACCAACTATTATTTTCAATTATTGGAGCAATATTCCACATGGTTTGAGTTTTATTTTGAATTACAATACTCTTAGTGTCTACCTGACGAACAGGGCATGAAAATTTTAATATTTCACTTTGTATGGGTTGAACTATACATGAACCTACTAATGTAAGTTTTAATGGATGATAATGTTCAATATTACATATTAAATTTTCATATCTTATTTCTGATTGAACATTTTGGGGATGGAATGTTATTTCAATAGGAATATCTACACCAGGTGATATATATCCTTCACTTGGGTTAATAGTAAAATCTGGATAAAATTTACTTGTATCCCATGAAAATCTAGTTCCAATATCCCCAACATTTTGGATATTCAATTTTCTTATCGTTGAACTATGTTGAACAACAGGTCCAAAAGATAAAATATTATTCTCGAGTTTGACATCAATACCTTGACAAACGCCTGAAATTGAGAATAACTTTTTCTTAGATGAATTACAATCAAATATAATATCTTCATTAAAAGCTAACACTCTTTGTTTTGGTTGGAAATTAACTTCAACTGATATAATATCTTTGGGCTTCATCGTAATTTCATTCTGATTACTTGTTATCTGAACATTTTCATAGTTTATCGTAACATATTTAGATATTAATGATTCTAGTGCTGAAGAAGGACCAATAGTGAATGTTGCTGGTATAACACCTCTATTCCTAATTTTTACTGCTTTAGTATTAATACTATTCATATTTACAGCACCAAATGTGATTTTTTGTAATTCTGGATTTACTAACTCAATTCTAACTTCTGAGCCTTCGCCTGCTAAATATATGGATTGTGATATGTAACCATTAACTTCAACATTAATTTGATCTTTATATTCTCTAACTTCTATTGGATTAAAGTATACAGTAATGGTTGATTGTTCATTCGGAAGAAGACATGTTAGATCATTAGTAACTTCAAATGCTGAATCAGTTGGTGGAATAATTTCAAATGAAATTTCTCTTGTATCATTATTTGTAATTTGGAATGTTGTAAATAATTTTTTGGTGTTTTGTTGATTGATATAATTGACTCCAAAATCGAAAGATGGTTTATCTATTGACAAAAGTGGACAACAACCAATTCCACTTATTTTTAGATTATATGTCTTTCCATTTATTATGGAACATGCTGCCTTAACATTTTTTAATTTAATATTGTTATTTGGTGAAAATATTATTTCACATATAATTTTTTCACCTTTAATAACAGTTCCTACTTCAGGTACTATTGAAAGGATATTTGAATATTTTGATGTAATAGGTTTCCAAGAATATTCAATATTGAACTTACCAGTATTTTTTATAATTATTTTCTTAACATGTTTCTCATTTATGTATACTCTTCCAAAATCAATAATATTATCTGCTTTATCACCAGGAATTAACGTAATTGAATTGTTTTCACTTATTTCGCTTATCAATTTTTCATGTATCTCATAACCTTCACCTCTTATATTAACTTTCACTGGTGTTGGTTTTTTCTTTACATTACAAATTAAACTAATATTATATAATTTTTCTTCTAATGGACTAAATATAACCTCAATAGGAACTTCAGAATGTGGCTGAATAATACCACTACTAGGCGAATATTTTACAGTACTAACCAATTCCTTATTGAGATTATTTTCAGTAAATGCAAAATTAAATGGTGTATTTTCACTATTAACTAAATTAATTGTTTCTTTTCTCAAATGACCAACTAAGATTGAATTAAAGTTTATACTAGCTCTATCCATATATATATTTGGTTCCATAGCCTGACCAACTAATAAAAATGGAACTGAAATTTCTGAATCTTTAATTCTAAATATCCACAATGACTCCTATTAATAAAATATTTTTTTGATTTATATATTACATTATTATTATTTTATCATATACGTTATAATTTATGTAACAATATTAATATACTTACTCTTTGATCAATATTTTCAGGAATATATTCAAAATTAATTTCAAACTTTTTTCCACTTAAAATTCTTCCTTTTTTGGTTAAACATTTAAATATTTTATCATTTCCTGCGATACAAGTCCACTCAAAATCATATGAAATTTGAGTTGTATTTACAATATAAAACCGTTTTGAATTTCTAATTTTAACTCCACATGAATTAAAAGATAAAACTTTAGTCAAAGGATCAAATACAATTGCTTCACCATTTGCATTTACTAAATCTGGATGATGATGGTCGTTTGTTATGTACTCACATTCATCTAATTCAAAATGACAGAATGGTCTCAAACTACTTCCTGAAACATTAATTAATAATGGTTTTTCATCACTAAAAAGATTTTGGATATTACAGTATAAAGTACATTGATAATCATAAACATCATTAGGTGTAAATCTTATTGTTATTAATGTAGAATCATTTGCTTCAATTGATCCACTCTCTGGTTCAACAGAAAATGGGAAATCGTCATTATTTTCATTTAAAACCTCACCTAATTTTTCATCAATAAACATAAATGAATAATCCATTTTTATTGTTCCGACATTTTTTAACATAAATTTATAAGCTCTTGTTTGATACATCATTGTACTTTTAAATTTAATTGTATCAATATCACATTCGTATGATACATAATCAGCATTTGCTGATAATTTTAATTGATATTCAAATTCAGTATTTGGTATTATATCGTGAGGAGGTTCAGGTAATTTTTCTAATATTTTTTTAAACGACTGACCTTTAATTGAAAAAGGATCAGTAGATGTTATCCATTTTACAGTAGTAATATGATCATCCCAATCATTTTCAGTAATTTGATTTTGATTAAAATATTTAATTTTATTTATTGTACATTTTGCTAGTTGTTCTGTAATATTTATAGGTTTTGATGAAGTAAAAGTAACAGTTATATTCTTTCTGCTGTTTTTACTTAGATGAAAAACACTTGGTGAAAACTTAAACATATCTAAATTATCCCATTTCGCTTTAATTAAATCTTGTGATCTGTTGAATACTGTAAAAGTTAATTGATTTAAAGAATTTATATAACAATCTTTAAATTGAATTTCATCTGAAAGATCATCTGGGAAGTTTTCAAAAACATAATCTTGTAAATAACCTTCTCCTTCTAAAGAAATAATTGTATCTTCGAAATTATTATCAATAGTTTTTATTCTTAATTGAGAATATTTAGGACCAATACTTTTTGGGCAACACTTTACTTCAATATAGGCAGTTTCATTAATTTTCAAGGTAATATATGAATTAATATCTTGACATGAAAAATCTTCTTCATCATTTTGAATCCATTCAAACTTAACCTTTGCATCAATTATACCCACATTTTTTAACAAAATTGGAAGTGTTTGTGAAGCACCAACAATTAATTTTTTGAATTTTAGTATATATACACCTTGCTTATTCTTAACGGTTGGTTTTTCAATTATAAACCTTGGTAAGGTTCCTTCACCTCTAATCTCAAATTGTAAATTTCTTCCCTTAATATCACCAACATTTTCAACTATAGCTTCAAATATTCCAGAATATGATTGGATTGATGTTGGATGGAAAGTTACTGTAATATATTTATATTCATAACTTGGAATATTTATTTTCTTTGGTTCTAATTCAAACGGAAACTCCGATGAATCGCCTTTACTTGATTTTCCTCTTGGTTTTAATGATAATGAAACATCACATGGTATTTTATAGGGATTTGATATTTTAAATCTTGCTTGACTATGAAGTCCAGTTAATAATGCACCAAAATAAAAAACACGATCTTCTTCAGCATATACATTATTTTGAACTTTAAAAAGCTCTAATCGTTTGCATACAGTGTGTTCTTCGAATATAGAATTAAAATCTTTAATATTAATTCCAGGTAAACAACTTTCCCCTGTTAATCTATATTCTGATACTATGTTTGATTCAGGAACCCTATCAATAATTTCAATAGCAATATCTTCATCATAAACTCCGGGGTTTTCAGGATGAAAATCAACGGTAATCACTTGTTTTGAACCAGCGTTAATCATAGCTGTAGTAGGAATAATTGAAAATGGTCCCAAATCAGAATTTTCGTTCTGTTTATTATCTTTTCTACTAAATTGCTTAAGTGCTGATTGTGGTGGTGGTGACAGTCTTCCGTATTTATTTTGTTTTGAATTAATGTTTGAAGCCGCTGTCATATTTCCAACATTATTATTCTTCTTATTATTTTGTTTATTGTCATTACCATTCGATAAACTATATATATTAAATCTGAAATCAAATTCACCTGTATTTTCAATTGTAAATTGTTTAGTTCCTTTAGTTCCTAGAATAGATGCACCGAAATTTAAATCTTTTGCGGGATATATATTAAATTTACTATATACAGCCTTTGCAATAACCTTTACTGTACTTTTTGATGTAATGTCACCATCAGCAGGATCATAAACTTGAAATTCTACTATATTATTATTTTTATTATCTTTAAATGTTATTTCTTTTTTAGATTTAAATAATATTTGAACATTGAAAGGTTTATCATTTGGTTGCAAAACAAAGTTATTTGGAATAAATGTCAAACATTCACTTAATTCTTTATCTTTAATTGAGAAATTAAATCCTGCTTCATATTTTCCTTTATTTTTAAGTGTATATTGTTGTTTTCCTTCTTCTTGAACACCCAATATTCCAAAATCTATAACAGCATCAGAATTTTTAGGATGAAAATCAATAAGGGCTTCATAAGCTTCAGCTGTTACCAATATATTTTCAGTTTGAATAGCATTATTAATTCTCTCAACATCACTTACTTCTAATTTTATTGATCTTTTGATAGTTGTTACTTTTGAGCCATGGAATTCAGCATTAATAACACATTCTTTTCCATATTCAATGATTCCTTCAACTGGTGTAATTTTTATTTCATCACCTAATTGTTCGATTCCACTAAGTTTCCAATAAGCTGAAATTTGACTTATATTTTTCAATACCAATTGCCTAGTTTCAGTTTTCATTATATGAATTTTATCAAATGATAACATTTTTTTATCCAACTCCAGTTCAGGCTTAACACCAATACACGAAAACTTATAACATAATGGTTCAGGATTATCTTTAATAGATATAATCATCTCATCTTCAAATAATCCCAAACTTTTTGGAAAAGCACTTATTGAAACTTGCTTTGTTTCACCAGGATTAACAATTACAGATGGGGGATCAATAACAAATATTTCTGACTTTAAATCATTCTTAAAACATAAATCAACATTCAAAGTAATCATGTTGGAAGGATTTATTATATTTAATGAAGTTTTATTGTCAATATATCTTTCTATATTTTTCTCCTTAGGTTTATTGTATAATAATGGACCAAATTCAAATGTAGAAGTACTTGCTATGAATTCACAATGGCTTAAACTTTGATCATCTTTTGTTTTTCTATATTTTTGGAATAATTTAGTATAATCAGTTTCAATTTGAGAATACTCGCACTGGCCAACACAATCAATATTATATTTACAATTTGATCCTACAATTGAAAAACTTAAATTTCTAGTAAATGTTCCGATAACTTTAGAATTAAATCTTACAATCAAATCCTTCTTTTTTCCTGGCTTTATCACCCATCGATACTTTTGAGTAAGTTCTTTATCAGTATCTTCTTCATTTTTTTCAGCTGTTTTTTGTTCTTCTACTTGTTTTTGTGTTAGTTTTCCTTTTTTAGTAGTTTCTGGTTTAGTTACAGTGGGTGCAGGTGGGGTTACTTCTGTTAGAGACGAAACACTTTTTTCATCATCTTGTGATGTATTTATCAAAGAAAAATTATATTTTTCCTCTTTAATTTCAGGAATATCTTCTGGATAATTAATAACTTGTTCGATCTTAGGAATCAATTCTTTTACTAATATCTCATTTTTTAATTTTTCTGGATCTAATGAAGATGGAATATTATGAATAATTGAAGCAAAAGCTTCATCTTTGGATACATTGGAATTAATTTCAAAATAATATCCAAATAAATATTCATCCTTAGATTCATTATCATTAGAAGAATCAGCTGATTGAGCAGCTACTACATCTAATTTATTCCTTTGTTGACTATTTCTTTTTTCATTAAAATTAAGATTTTGATTTTGCTTATTATTATATGAATTATTTCCATTTCCATTACTATTTGTGCTGGTAACGCTATGACTGTACTTTTCACCTTCTTTTAAAATGCCCATTATTAAATCCATTGTTGATGTATAATGTTCACATTTTTTAATCGTTGCATGTGATATATCTAAATTTGCCAAAACTTCATTTTCAAGTATTTTTTCTTTATCATATTTATCCAATTTGTCTTTATCACTCTTATCTTTATCTTTTTCCTTATCTTTAATATTTTCTTTCTCTTTATCTTTCTCTTTATCTTTTTCATCTTTTTTCTTATTAAATTGTGGAGAAATAGATCTTCTTCCATCAAGAAAAGATTTTAATATCGTAAAAGACTTAAGGAATGATTGAAATACGCTTTTATCTTGAGAAATATCTTTTATTTCTTTTCCTTTATCATTACTTTCTTTACTAATATTTTTTTGAATTAAAAAGCTTTTATTTCTTTCACGTCTTTTATTTTTTTCTTCGTCTATCTTTTTTTCAATTTTTTGTTGTTCAATTTCAACTTGTTTCTTTTTTTCAATTTTCAATTGATCTTTAATTAACTTTTTCTGCTTTTTATAATTCTTTAACATAATATCATACTTTTTTTGTTCTTCTGGACTCAATTTATCATATTCATCTTCACTAATCAATTTTATTTCAGTAATTGTATCTGCTTTATTATTTTTTTGTTTCATTTGAATTTCTCTCAAATGAATATTAGTTAAATCTGTAATTAAATTTAGGAAAACTCTTTTACTTTTATTTGGACAGGCCTTCATTATACCCTTTAAAATCACAGTTGCATTTGTTGCATATTTTGAATCAACACCTTCTACAACTACACCATTCTTACAATCTTCTTTCAATAATCTTGCTTTAATTGTTTCAATAAACTTCTCATCTGGAATGATTACACGGTTATAATGATTATTATCATGTATATCAAAAGAACTTCCATTTCGACTTTCTTCAATAATACTTGAATTATTTATGTTTGCATTTGACATCGGAATAGAACTTTCTGAAACCTGAATTGAATTAATATTTATTTTACTTTCATTTGAAATATTATGAATTGAAATATAACTCTCAGCTATTTCATTGATATTTAAATATAAAAAGTTATATCTTTTAGCAATACTTTTTGAGACAGTGGTTTTTCCAGAAAATGGTGTTCCATAAACAATAAAAATTATAGGTGAATTTTCTGATACTTCTCGTATTGATTTTTTCCTTATAATAGTTTCAATTTCTCCAACGCCTTCTTCCGTTGTATTCATCGAACTTTCTTTATTTTCTTCATTTTCATTTATTACTGGTTTTAATTTAATATTTAATGATTCCAAATAACTTTCTGAAATTGGTTGACCAATTTCTCTAGGTGGTAAATAAACAACATTATTTTCATAGTTTTCGATTCTTTGTAATATTTTCTTTTCCTCACTAAATATCGTATCAAAATCTCTTGAATAAACTTCAATTGGATATTCATTTGGATTGAAAATTGAAAATTTTTTTTCTACCATATCAGCATATGGTAATACAGGATCAAAACATATTTTTTCTGGTTGAAATTCAAGTTTATTTTGAATACCAATACCATTCAAATGTAATGTAATTGATTTATTGTTCATTGCTGTTTTTAAAACTACACTAGTGTTATAATTAATTTCTTCAATAGGTTCGAATTTTATATATAGTAATTGATTTTTTCCTGGTTGTATTGATCCAGATGTTGGTGTGATTTTATAAACATTATGTAATTCTTCGATACTTAATTCAGACCTACTCTTAGATAATACTTTCTTTTTTGCAACTTTCTGTGTTATTTTCCAATCAGCTTGAATCACATTATCATTAAATAATTGAATAGCAATACTTTTTCTTTGACCACATATAACTTCACCAAAATTCAATTCATTATCTTTAACTTTTATTTCAGGTATTGTTAATGACGCTTTCATATTTATTAATATAATTGGGCCATCTACAATTTCAATAGGTAAAATTAAATTTACCTCCTTTTCTGACAATGGTACATCCCTGGATTGAAATGTTAAAAAGAATTCGAATGATTCATCAGGTGGAAGTTCCTTTACTTTTTCTGGTTCTATTGAAAGTCCTGAATTTCTTAATTTCATTGTATTAAACGAAAATGAAACTTTCTTTTGACCAATATTTGTTATTACAATTTTTTTAGTTTTAGTTGTATTTCTTATAATATATCCAAAATCACATGTATATTCAGTAGATTGAATTTTTGACAATTCTGTCAAATAATTAATCTCATTAAAATTTGATTTTTTATTTGACTTCTTTTTTATAGTTTTATTCATTAATATTGAACTTCCAACAAAATTAGATTTTGATGGAGTTTGACTTTTTTGTTTATTATCAGAATACAACATATCAAAATATTCCATAGTCTTTTTAGTTAATAATACTCTTTCACATTCTTTAATTAATTTAACTTGATCTTTTGGAGTAATGATGGAATCTGATTCATTATTATAATTATTTTCTTCTTCCTCAAAATATTCATTGGTATTAATTCCTTCATTTGAATCATTTTTATCAGAATTATTAGTATTCTGATAATCATTTTCATCATTATTCTTAGTTAAAGAATCAACAACTCTCGGTAAATTTATCATGATATGTGGTGCTATTCCTTTTCCAATAATTTTTATTGGTATAGGATCAAAATGAGCTATTCTTATAAAAAATGAATCTTCTACATCTTCAGGAGTAATCGTTGAAAACCTTATTGTAATTTTTTGTTTTTGATATGGTAATATATTACCATCGGAGGGATATATAGAAACTCTTTTACTTAAAACTGAATCTTTTGGTAATATTATTGAATAGTCAAATTCAACTTTTCCATTATTAAATAATGTTATATCTTGTTTAACAATATTTTGATAATATTGAACACCAAAATCTACCACTTCACGATCAAATTTATATGATACTAATGACGTTTCACCACTAAGAATAATTTTATATTTTGGTCCTCCAACAACATCACAAACCGCCAATACATTATAAATACCATTACATAAACCATGAAATATAATTTCAGAATTTTCACAAGCACCTGGCTCTAAATAACCTCTTACAGGAATAATATCAAATAATTGATAAATTGGAACTAGTTCATTTACTGATATAATTAAATCATCTTCTTCGTTTGATGGCATTTCAAAAAAATTCCACGTATAATAAACTGGTAATTTACCTTTGTTATATATGGTAAAAGCTTTTTTAATACTTGTGTTTTGTGGAATACAATCAAACTTACATTCTTCAATATCAATATAAAGATTTGGAAATAGCACATTGTAATTAAGATCTATTGTATCTATTTGAGGATGTTCTAAATATTCTAATGTTAGTTTACAATTTTTATTATCTGATACTTTATTCTTAAAATAAGATGAATCAAATTTAACTTTAACAGGTATGGAAACACCTGGCATTAATTCTAATGGATTGGACGGTACTATTAAATCAAATGGTTTCTCATAAATAAATCGAGTATGAAGAATAAGTGATGAATCATTTGAAAGTTCTAATGTTTTCTCTTGAATTTCGTAATCATTTTCTTCTTTATGTATTGATTCAAAATTTAAAAATGATGGTTTTATCGATATTAAAGGATTTATAAAATTCACTAGAATTACACTTTCAATCAAATCAAATCTCGTAGGGTTTTTATCAATAACACCTTGACATATATAATTTTCTCTATAAAACTTTGATTCATTGGAATAACCTTCAATTGTTAATTCACATGTTTCTCCAGAAGCTAATACAACTCTTTGTGGTATTATCGTAAAAATACTTTGTATATCTTCTTTTGGATGATTCTTAGGTTGTGGTGGATTTTTATAAATCCAATGCAAAGTATGTGTTCTTCTTCCACGATTTTTAATTTTAAAGGATTTAGAACATTTTCTATTACTAAATACATCACCAAAATTAATAGTTGTAAAATCATCTGGAAAAATAATTGTAGTTCCTATTCCTTGTGATATAAGTTTAATATCATGAACTTTATCTGATTCTACGTTAATTTTTAATATATCTGTAAATTTAACAGAATCGTCCAGAAATGCTGTTATAGTTAACGGATATTTGGAATATGGTTGGATAATATCTGAATGTTTACTTATTGTATATGTGGAATTTCCATTTACTGTACTACATTCGAATTTTGCTGGAATTGGGGAATTATTATTTATTTCCAAAATAGTTGAATTATTTTCTAATACTTTAATTTTTCCCCAGTTTATTTCTTCCGTTGATAAAGATATTGTTGGGCCTATGCCATATGCTGTAATATCTACAACTAAATTAACATCTTTTTTTCCTATTATTTCAATAAATACAGGGAAAACTACTGTTCCTAATTTTTTAACAATAACTGTTAAATCAATTTGAGCATTAGAATTTGGATTAATAATACCAAAATCATTTGATGATTCATAAGAATAAACAATTTTTGCAGACTCTTCCTGACTAATTAACCTATATCTAGCAGGATAAGGTGATGGATTATACAATTCAATTGATTTTGAATATGGATATCCTTGATAACATTTTTCATAATCAATTGAAACAGTATTTAAAATAATCTATTTTAATATTGAATTTTTATTTTAAAATTTATATTAATATATTAAAAAAAAATAACATTAATATTCAAAAAATTTTCTAAATATCATAAATATATTATATATAATTAATATATTAAGTAATTAAATATATCTTAAGAAAAAATATTTCTGGTAATTATTTTTATTACATCAGGAACAAAACTTTCAGCTTCAATATGATATTCCATTACATCATTTCCTATATGTTCAATATCAACCATTATCGAAGCTTCATAATTTGATACTTTATTTGGAGTAAAATTAACTTTAATTTCTTTTTCTGATGTTGGTAAGACAGTTCCAATTTCTGGTACAACACTAAATTCATCTTCAACTTCTGGATTATCTGATACTAATCTTAAACGATATGAAATCATAATATCAGATGTATTAACCAATTTTATTGTTCTTGTATTTAAAAATCCATAAACAGAAGTTCCAAAATTTAATATATCTGGTTCAAAGAAAAATGTTGGACCTATTACTTTTCCAGTAATTATTAAAGAAATTGCATTTGATGATCCCTGTTATGTTCATTATTTTTATTTGAAATATATTAATATTGTAAAAAATAATATTCATATAATTTATTAAATTTTACCTCAATATTCCATAAAAATTCTTCATAGAACTCTCCTAAAATGTCTGGATTGAATACAATATCTATAGGTTGTTTATTTCCTGCTTTAATAACACCTATATCTGGTGAGAATGAGAATTTTGGACCAAACAATGAATTTTTAGGAAGCAATTTAAATCTAACATCAATATCACCCTTATTTTCAAGATAAGCCTTTAAAAATATAATTTTAATTCATTAATATATATTTAAATATGACAAATATTATTTTTTATCATATTATATACCTGAAATTTATGAATAGTATTTATAAAAACATCTTCAATTTCTAATTGATCAAATGAAAATCTTGCTTTAGGACCTACACCATTTCCCTTAAAATTTTAATTTTTAATATAAATTAAGAAAATATTTTTTATTATCTTTAATTGTAATTAAATAATTAATTTCATACTTTTATTTGTAAAGGTAATCTAGTTTCTCTTCCATTAACACAACAATATATTGTTCTTTTATATTCTATAGATTTTTCTGGTTGAAATAAAATTCTAAATTCAGCCGATGAATTGGGCCATATAGTTCCTTCTTGTGGTGATATACTAATACATCTTCCATAAAATAAAAATTCTTCATTTTCTTTTTCTTTAATTAAATTCTTATATATTATTAATTAATATTTGAAATGATTATACATTAATATATTAAAATAAAAATATGTGTCTATAATTGATTTTCATAAGAATATATATATATATTTTTTGTTTGTTTGTTTATTAAAAATTACTTTATATTTTTCATTTATTAATGAAACTTTTTGATTTGCAACTTCTAGATTTGTCTTCATATAAAAAATGGTATGTTATTAAATCATAAACAAAATATTTATACTTAATTTTATTTGTATATATATATATATATAATGTATATACTTCATTTTCTCTAATATACAATTCTTCTTCTTCTCTTAATTGATTTAATTCCATAATTTTTCTTTCACGAAATTGTTTTTCCTCAATTTGGCTAGAAAACTGCTTCCACTGGTATTTAATCTATTTAATCAAAATGAATTACATTAATAATTATTATTTTCATCAAAAATATAATATTAATAAGAAATATTTCAACATTACAATAATATCACTACGATTATACAATGTTAGAACTTTCATTGATACCAAATTAATATATGTATTATCCATTTGTAATATCTGTTTTTCTAATCTTATATTAATATCATCAGCGCTTCCATAAATATTAATATATACTTCCTCTCCTGTATCATATTCTAATAACATTTCCCCTTCGTATGATCCCACTTTCTATTTAAAAATAATTTAATATTTAAAAATATATAAAAATAATCATAATAATTAAATTATAATTAAACAAGATATTAATAAAATTATATATATATATATATATAATCAAATATCAACAATATACAATAATATATTTTTATTATTAATCTGTAATGAATAAATATATATACCTCTGGTTCAAATTTAACTTCAATTTGCATGCTTTCCCCAATATCTAAATAACCATCACTTGGAACAACCTTAAATGGTTCTTTGACTGTTAATTTAAAAGTAGTCTTTTTATTACCAATATTTCTTACTAAAAAAATTTTTGACGATTCATAATTTACAGGACATTCTGAAAAATTCACCACATCTGGAAAATCCAAAAATGCTTTTAAAATAATTATATATATAAAATGATAATTAATTTTTTATTATTAATTTTACATATACTACAAAATTATATATTTAAAATTCATTATTAATAATCATACCTCTTGCTCCAATTGCTATTATTGGTACAAGAAACTTTTCTCTTTCAGTTATACATACAAGATTATAATTATAATCAACATTCTCTTCGGGTATAAATGTTATTATATATTGAACTTCCATTCCAGGTGCAATTTTTTCTGAATTTAAAGAAGCAGAATTGCTACCTTTTATAGATAAATATGGATAATCAATAGGTAATATTTTCATCTTTCTTGCAAACTGTTTATTAAAAATTTTTATTTTTGTATAAAAGTATTAATAATTTATATATAATATTAATTTTTCTGATAATTATCATTTTTATTTATATAATTATAAATATAAATTTACTTTGTCATTATTTCTAAATGATATAACAATATTATATTTTTCAAATGGTACAAAATTCTGAATTACTACTTGAGATGGAAATGGTTGAAATAAAGGTATATCCACGGGTACATCATATGTATGATTAACAACATCTGGATCATGTACTAAATCAATAATTTTAATCTTTTTAGGTATATATTTTTCACCTATCTTTGGCTTTTTTTTTGATGAAGTTATTGTATTTATATAGGATAATTGAAATAATTTATCTTTCAATGATAAAGAACGATCCTGTAAATATGTACTTGGTCTGTACTTATCATCATTAAGTATTACTTTTATATTATTCTTCACCTCCGAATCTTTGATATTTGAAAATGATGAAAACATGAATATTGGTGGTTCATCTACTTCATATGCTGAATATTCTGAACTATTATCAGCATATTCTGACAATCCAATTATATCAGGCTCAATTGTATTCATTTTTTGTAAATTCTTCTTAAAATTTTGTATATTAAATATATAATTAATTAATATAATAGATAGTTATATACTTTTTTAGTTTTTTCTATTAAATAATTGTATATTAAAACAGAATGTTTTACAACTATATTAATAGATATTTCATTTTCTTATCATAAATATGAATTTTGCTTTAAAATAATAAAATAAAATATAAAAATGAATAAAAAAATTCAAATAAAAAAAAAGATGAAATAAAATAATATAAATATATAACAATATATTTAAAAAAGTAAAATTGAAAATTTATTTTAAAATAGTATAAACATTTTTTGAAAAGAAAATATAAATATAACATAAAAACTTTTTTAATTAATAAATAAATTAAATAAAAATTTATAAAAAATTTTTTTGTAAAATTTTTAATTTAATTATAAATTTTTGAATGAGTTTTAATAATTTAATATAGTACAATTTTTAATAATTATATTTGATTTATACTTAACACATTGCATTAACAATTATTTCACTTTGGATAAATTTTACAATTAAAAATTAACAGGTTTCATTTAAATTCAATATTTATTATTATATTATAATAATAATAACCCCAATATATGATTATAAAATTTAAGGAATCTTTAAAATTATATTTTTTAATAATTGTTTATTTTATAATTATTTTCACAAGTTTTATTAATATTATTAATATTCACATGTTTCTTATATATACATAAATTGTATATAAATTAATTATTCTACATATGCAATATATAAACAATTAGTAATAACATCTAACAGTAATAATAATTACATTTGCTAAAAAAAAAATATATATATATATAGATAATGTTTATGGGTTAGTATTAAAGTATTAACAATAAGTTAAATGTCGGAGTTTATTAATATTAATATTGTACATATAAATTTTTAAATATGTACAAATGTGGATCATACATAATACATAAATATTTATTGTATACAGAAATAATGTAATGCAAATCTTTCAAAATTTCTAAATCTTTCGATAATATTAGAAATTTTTTTATTATTACAATTATTGGATAAATTTCGATAATGTTCTCAATCTTTCTAATAATAATAATAATAATAATAATAATAATAATAATAATAAAATTTAAAAAAAAAAATAAATTTTAAAATAAAGGACATATAATCTTATAAATAATTCTCACTTATAAATTGGATTCTGTATAATATTTATATATTACTAATATTAATAGAGAGAGTTTAACCTTCATATAATCAATAGCTATCAAAAAAAAAAAAAAAAAAAAAAAA
>KZ150892.1:33609-44219 GCA_002157105.1 Piromyces sp. E2 | reverse complement strand
TTTTTTTTTTTTTTTTTTTTTTTTTTTTTTTTTATTTGTATTTATCATGATTTGGAATTAATTTTGTTTAGTTTTTTCAAAGTCTCCATAAAAAATGAAGAAGGTGCAGTGGTTTTTGGTGGATTATTATTATTATTATTATTATTGTTATTATTATTATTATCACTATTATTGGATGGTTGATCATCAATAATTGTAATAACTTGAGATAAAGAAGAAAGGGTAGAGGAAGTAGAATCAGCTCTATTTAATTTTCTTTGGGGAGAGAATGAACGATGAGAGGAATGAGAGGAGGAATCATCTATGGCAGAGGAAGAGGATTCCGATGAAGGTGAATTAATATTCATGAAATTATAATCAATTTCAGTTGATAATGGATGCGATTTTTTTGGCGTCGGATTCAGAGGTTTGGATGAATCTTCAAAAGAAGATAACTTCAATATAGGTGATCTATTTTTCGAAAAAATGGTGGTGGATTCAGGTAAAGGATAGAAACTTTTTTCATTTGAATGGATGGATAAAGAGGAAGGTGAAGTATTAGATGAATTTTCATCTTCATCTTCATTTGTTAGGCTAATGGGAGGTAGCTTATTTTTGTGTGAAGAAGTATTTACATTTTCGGTAGAGAAAGTGGTTTGACGTTTTAGAGCTTCTGATGCTTCTGGAAGGTCTACCGATTCACTTGAATAGTTTCTTTTATGAGGTTGAGGGGATGAAATTTCAATATCACTATCAATGATCATAATATCATTATTAGTAGAATTATTCTTACTATTATTAGCTTTTGATGGTGATGGTGACGACGACGATGATGATTTTATTTTTTTATTATTTTTTGATGAAGAATCTATTTTTTTGGAGGAATTAGTACCTTGATTCATAATGGAATTAGGATTATTATTTATGTTTGTAACAGAATCATTATTATTATTAATTTGAAATGCTTGTGAATTTTGATTGGAATCTTGTTTATTCTTATTTTTATGTTTACGACTACGTTTTCTTTTTTTACGATTTTCTTGTTGTTGTTTGCTGTAAGAAGAAATAGTTGAGGTTTGGGAATGATGAATCGCTGGCTGACTATTTTCTTCAGGGCTAACAGTAATATTTCTTTCAAAACTGCGATTCTTAGTAGATGATGATTTTTCATCTTCTTGGTCGAGGTCAAGCATATCTTCAGTGTCAAAGTCAAGATCATCACTATATTTACGTTTATGGTTATTAATATTATTTTCATCTTGATTCTGGTTATTTATAGTAGAATCTGATTTATAAGTGTCATTTTGATTCTGGTGATTAATTGTATTTGATTTAACGGGGCTGTCTTGGTTATGATGGTCAATAGTGGGGTACGACTTTTTTGAATCATTTTGATTTTGATGATTAATAGTAATGGTTGATTTGTTAAGATTATCTTGATTTTGGTGATTAATAATTGTTGTTGGTTTATTATTAGAGTTATTTTGTCCTTCGGGATAAACGATTGTATTTGGTTTGGGAGAGGCATCTTGATCTTGAGAATTAACCGTTACATTTGGTTTATTAGATTTATTAGAGATATTTTGATTTTGGGGATTGGTAATTGAATTTGGTTTATCTTGATTTTTGTAATCAACTGCCACTTTTAATTTATCAGAATTATCTTGACTTTTATGACGTTTAGAGTCATCTTGAATTTTTTGGTGGGGGGCTGAATCTTTATTGTCATTAATATTTATTATTTTTTCCGATTCCTCAACAAGGGTATTAGTTTTTGATAAATCTTTATTATTAGGTTCTTTTGTTTGATCATGCATTGATATTTCACTTTGATTGTTATTATTTATTGATAGTTTATTTTGTATCGGTATTTGTACTGATGTCGATTGTTTAATAGGTTCTGGATCTTCAATGGAAATCGGTTCTTGATATTGTATTGGTTTTATTATTTGTGTTTGATTTTGAATAGGTGATGATGTTTGAATTGGTGTTGATGTCCGAATATATGAATGATTTTTGAATGGCATTGAGTTCTGTATTGATTTTGGTTTATCCATTTTAATGGGTTCATGTATATGAATTCGACTACGTTGTTGAATTGGATTTTGCAATGTTAATTGATTTTGAATAATTTGGTTGGGTTGAATTATTGGAGATATTGTTTGAATTGGCGATGGCGTGTGAACAAGAGGTGACGAATTTGAATTTGAAATTAAAGTTGATAGCGGACTATGAATAATTTTTGGTGAATTAACAAGGCTTGAGGTTTGAAGGGGTGATGACTGAATTTGATTTGTTGTTTGAATTAATCTTGATTCTCGATTGAAAATTTGTTGTTGAATTGGCGTTGGATATTGTATTGGAAGTATATTTTGGGTTTTGAGAAGATTTTGTTGCTGCAATGAATTTTGAATTTGAAGAGATGGTTGTTGTAGTTTTGAAGTTAATACAGATAATGAATTTTGAAAGTCAATTGGTGTTGGATTTTGAATTTGTAATGGATGTTGATTTTGTATTTGCAATGCAGAACGATTTTGAATAAGATTCAACAATGGAAGTTGATTTTGAATCTGAGTTGGGTTTAATACAGATAAATTTTGAACAGGACTTGTTATCTGAACTTGTGATTGATTTTCATTTACAGTCATTGTATTTTTTTTGTTATATAAATTTTCATTTAATTCTTGATTTTTTTTTAATAATCGTTTCAATTCCTCTTCAGTACTCTTTGACATGCTAGATATGCTTTGTTGTTGTTGTTGATGGTGTTGCTGTTGCTGCTGCTGTTGTTGTTTCTGTTGTTGTTGAAGCTGTTGTTGTGGTTGATCTGGTATATTTATATTTTCATTCAATTTTTCGGTCACATTTTTATTTTCAGCTGCTGATTCAGCTACATTTACATTAGGATTATTCTCTGATTCAATAGTATTTTGTCGAATATTTTGATACATTGCTTGCATTTTTTTAAGAGCATTTACCTGAATAGGATCTGCATCTTCAAAAGTATCTTCATCAAATTTAGAATGATAGAGGGTTGCATTAACAATTTCTTCACTGAAACTATTATTAAATAAATAAATTAATAAATAAAAAAATTAAAAAAAATAAAATAAAATATTAGTTATTATTTTATTTTATTTCATTATATATATTTATTAAATATATTTATTTTAATATACTAATGGATTTTGATATATTACGAATCAATTAATATATTTAATAATGGATCATATGATGGCAGAGTGATATCTATCAATCTTTCTGGATTCTTTTCGGGTATGGTAAAGTAATATTTTAATTCTCTTTTATCAAAACGACTTTCTGCTTTTTTAATATCAATAGTACGTCTATTAAAATAAAATAAATATAAAAATTAATGATAACATAATTCATTTTTTGTATGAAGAAAAATAATTTAATTTATTTTATTTTGTTTCATTGTATATCTTACTTAGATAATATAATTTTCTTTATATTTGTTTTGAATAAACTTTCTTCCAACGTTTGAAATCCATATAATCGATATACATAAACTGGGTTTTTCTGACCATATCTATAAGTCTTTATAAATTTATTAAAGAAAAAACAAATATTAAAGAAAAAAGAATATTTATATTAGAATACTATGATAATTCTTTATATATGAAACTATCTTATTATATTAATATATTAATCAATTGATCTTATTAATAATACTCTAGAAATTGCTTGATTATCTAATGTAGGATTCCAACCCATATCAAGTAATACTACACGGTTTGCCGTAATTAAATTATAACCTAAACCACTAACCTATTATTATAATTTTTTTTTTTTTTTTTTTTTTTAAAAAGTAAATTTTGTTGTTTTAGTAATTTTATTATTATATTTAAATAAATAAATAAATAGTTAATTATTTTTTATTTTCAATTTGAAATATATACTCTAATTGTAGCCAAAAATACAGTATATTCATCACTGTCATTAAATTCATTAATAATTTCTTGTCGTTTCTAATTATTTTATTGTAATGATATATATTTTTCAAGAAAAAAAATTAATTATGTTGTAAAAATATTAAAATAAAATTTGATTTTTTAATTATTGTATATATTTACACTAGAAGGAATTTTGGAATCAAGAATTTTAAATTTAATGTTCATTTTTTTCAATAAGTTTTGATGAATGTAATCTAAAAAAAAAGAAAGAAATTTTAATATATATATATTATATTATATTAATATTTAAATATATAATCATTGATATATTATATAAATATTTAAATATATAATCATTGATATATTAATTTATATTACCTAAGGTAAATACATATTCAGTAAAAATCAAAACTTTAGATTGATTATCTCTACAAAATTCAATGATCTTTTTCAATATTTTCATTTTTTGAGAATATTTTATATCTTCAATATCTTTTGAAAAAGTAATAATTTTTATAAAAAATAGATTAAATTTAGTAAATTTTTTGGTGGGAATATTTTATATATTTACTTTATTATATATAACATTTACCATTGTATTTCTTGAATATAGAATTAATCCAATGATAATTTGTTTCTTCGCTATTTTAATAATATTAATATAATAAATAAAAATAATTAATATACTATTGTTTGACTTTAATTTTTCATTTTCAAAAAGAAGATGTAAAAAAGAAAAAAAAAAGTTTACATTAACTCTTCATCCGTTAATGTAATAATATTGTCTTCCGTATTAGAATTATTTTCCCCATTAACAGAATTTTCTATATCAGTTCTACTATCGACATCGTTTAAACTTTTCATTTCATTGTCTTCATCTTCAAGGTCATTATTTTCTGAATTTGGTAATAATTTATTATTATTATCTTTAAATAATTTATTTCTCATAATTTTTTGTTCTTTTATATGATTAACAACCAATTTTTTAAAAATAATAGGATGATTTAAAATACTAATAATCCTAGCTTGATGAATAAGAACTTCGCTATTACCAAATACATGGATTTTTAAGTAGTTGGTATAAAGATCATACTGAAAATCAGATAAAGTTAAACCAATAATATATTCTGTTTTAGGTGGAAGATATCTATGTAAAACAGATTCATCTCTACGTAACACAAATGGTTTTAAATATTCAGTGAGAACTTTCATCGTACTAGAAGCTAAAGTACGATCTAACTTAGAACAATCTCGATGCATTCCGTTATCAATGGGATGAGAATAATTAGTTCTAAAATAGTTAATATCACCAATAATTCCTGGTATAACAAAATCAATCATACACCAATATTCTTCTAAGTTATTTTGTAACGGAGTACCGGTCAATGCAATTCTATATGGTGTTTTACTTTTCTTTAGCATCACTGAAATAGCAGATTCTCTATTTTTTATATTATGACCTTCATCAGCAATTATGATACTTGGTCCAGGATTTTGAAAATAGAATTTATATAATTGACTTGTATTATTATCATTTTTTATGGAAAGACATGAACGATAATTACTGTAACTAAGGAGTAATATACCTCCTTCATCATACCATTTTTTTAATGTATTTAAACGTTTAAGAACATCTAATATATTAAGAATAGTTATGTAATTTTAGTTTAAATGAAAGATAAATTAAATATTGATAATCAAATATTGACAAATAATTATATTATATTACAAAAATTATAATAATATATATGAACATTAAAATATAAATTAATATTATTTCAGTAAAGATACCTTGAATAGTATATATACTCCCTAATATATCTGGTTGATCCTCTGGCATCCATTTAATAAATTCTTCTTCCCAATTTTTTAATAAACTGGCTGGTACAATAATCATAATGCGACCAGTAGATAAAATCTTTGGAATTTTAATCAATTTTTTCATGTAAGTTTGTTTTAGGGTTACTAAAAAGGATATAATTTGAAGAGTTTTACCAAGTCCCATAGCATGTGCAAAAATGCAACCACGTTTATATCCTATAATATTTTTCCAGAGAAATTGAATACCTTCAATTTGATGATCTTTCAGACAATTAAAGGTATTATCAATATAAATATCAGGTTCATCATCTGGATGGCCAATATTAATGATTTGATTTTCAGCATTTACTGATATATCATTATTCTTTTTTCTAAATTTAACTTTTTCAGATAATATTGTTTCTTCTATTTCATCATTGCCAACCACCCTAACATATTTTGATTTTGATTTATTTGATGTAGATTTAATTTTTGATGAATTTTCATTATTAATATCTGAATTATCTCCAACTTCTTCACCATTTAATCTCATTTTTTTATTTTGACCTCCAATGGAACTTTTTGATTTTCTTTTGGTAATTTTGTCGTTTTCCTTCATACAAATATATTTAATAGAAAAATAGCTTGATTTCATAAAATCTTTTAATAATTCATCAGTAAATTTAAACATGGAGAAATGATTATTTGATTGTTCTTTTTTATTAGATAAGTAAATCAGATAATTGTGATAAAAGATTTTTAATTCCTCTGGAAAATGTTTTCTAATATAAATAAATATTTAAATAAACAATTTTAATTATTATTATTATTTTTTATATAATAGTTTATAAAAATATATAAATAAATAAATAAATAAATAAATAAATAAATAAATAAATAAATAAATAAATAAATAAATAAATAAATAAATAAATAAATAAATAAATAAATAAATAAATAAATAAATAAATAAATAAATAATAATAATAATAATAAGATAAAAATTACTGATTTTCAGGATCTTGAGATACACTTTGGACTAAAATAGGTACTAAATTACTTAATTCTATTATTTAAATCATATATAAGTGAACATTGAGAAAATTAAAACATTTCAAAAATTATAACATAAATAAAAATAATTGATAATATAAAATAAAGCAATCAATACCTTTAACTCTTTCGAACATGCTTTCTTCTTTATTATATGGTTTAATTTTGAAATCTGGTGGATGTATATGCAATCCTTCTTCATTTATACTCTTGTTAATGTTACGTAAATCTGTTTGAAAAGATTCTTTTGCTTTGATATTATTATCGTCTTCATCGTCATCATCAGAATCAGAATCAATAATTACAATTTTCTCTTGTTGTTTCTTGTCAGATGTATTATTGTTATTACTGATATTATTCTTATCATTATAATAATTTTTATTATTATCTTCTATATTATTATATGAATTATTATTTTTATTTTTTATATTTACATCTGAATTAATAATAATAACATCATCATTATTTTGATGTTTTTCTTGATTATGATTTTTAGTATCATCATCAGAATCCATGTCATCTATAATATCTAAATGTTCTAAATTTTCAGCATAACTTAAAATTTCATTATTAAAAATATTCAATAAATTACTTAATTCAACATCATTTGTATCATCTTTATTTGTTACATCTGTACTATCCTCATTTAAATTATTTTCATTTGAATTATCTTCACTTAAACTGTTTTCATTAGAAATATTTTCATTCGTACTCTTTTTATGTAAATTTTCAATATTCACACTTTTTACAATTAAATTATCTTCTTTTTTATTTTTCTTATTTAAATTACTATCATTTGATTTATGATCATTCAAATTATCATTATTCGAATTTAAAACATCATTATTATTAGTAGATTGACTATTATGAAATTCATTATCATTATCATCGTTTACATCGGTTACATCTGAATTTAATTTTTCATTATTTTTTGTTATAGGAGAATGAGAAATTGCTTGATCAGACGGTTCTGTATTAAGCGAGATAATTTCATTAGTACTAAATTCATCATTAATTTCTGTTATGTCTTCATCTACTAAATATTCATCTTCATCTTCGTCATCAATAAAATCACTCCAATCTTCCTTTTCGTATATATATGATACATTAGTAGTTTTATTTTTGATTTTGCTATTATTTTTTTCATTTACGTTTGATTTTTCATTAATTTTTTCATTTTCATATTGTTTTACTAGTTCCTGAATATGTTCCTCTGATTTTTTATATAAATCTAGAAGCCATTTTAAACGACACTGGGTATAAACTGATTCTTGTAGAATCCCACAACATCTTATTAACGATTTTTCTGTTTTATATTCATGTAATTTTATAGTATCTATTAAAGATGGAATTCGCTTAAAACTTATATCGTTATATTCATTTTCAACTCCTTCATAATCATCTTTCGTTTTATAATAGTACAATATTTTTTTATTCAATTTTTTCAACTTTTTATCTTCCCATTCCATTTTATAACGTTCAATACATTCTTTAATAATACGATCTATGTCATTCATGCTAAGTCCTTCACGTTTATTTGGTATATTGAAGACATTAGATAAATAATCATTATTATTTTTGCTTTTTGTTGTACTAGATTTATTAACTATTAATTCTTCGGTATTATATTTATTATTTTCATCATCTACTAGAATATCTTCATATGTATCTGAAATATCAATATCATCTATCGAGTTATCTTTATCATCATTATTTAATATTTCTTTGGTATCATTTTTCTTTTTCTTTTCTTTTTCTTTTAGTTTTTTCTTTAATTTAATTGTATTCTTTTGTTCTAGTTCAAATAATTCATTTTCTACCTCTGAGTCTGTAATATAATCTGAGTAATCACTGTCACCGTACAGAGGTAAAATTTCATCTTCTTCAATATATTGATTATTATTTTGATGTGATTTTGAACACATATAACCACCTATAGGAATGGTTTTATAACCAAGTCCATGTATGATTTTTTGTTCTTTTTTATTTGATTTTTCTTTAAGATTTTCAATAATAGGTGATATTTCATTATCATTATTTTTATTTATAAATTCGGTTTCTTGTTTTAAAGATGCATTTTCAATAACTAATAATATGAGGTAATTAATATTAACAAATCAAAAAGATATACTATTGTTATTAAATTTTTTAAATTATTTTTATAATAATAACAAAATTAAATATATATTATGTATTACCTTTCCACTCGTTTTCAATTTTTTCAAATAAATAATATACTTTAAATTTGTTACCAAATGGTTTCCACACATAAGTTTGTTGATTATTTTTCGAAACATCTAAATATGTTGTTCTATTTTTTAACATACGAAATATCATTTTCTTTTAAACAGTTATAATCATTATAATTAATTAATGAAATTTATTAAAAAATTTATATATATCAATGATTTCTTTTTACTTACTTGAACAAAACGAGAATACATAGATTTATTTAATTTAGTTTTACTATAATAATAAAAAGAAGGAATTTCATTTAAAGTATAATGCGTTGGTAATAAATGATTACTTTTGATTCCATACTTGGGTAAAAAGATTTTTTCATATACTTTTTTTGAAAATCTTAGAGGTTGAATACTATATTCATATAAACCTGCATTATTTATTATTTTTATTTTTATAGAAAAAAATAATTAAAAAGTGTTCGAAATTAAATTATACAATTAAAAATATTAAAAAACTATATACCATTTTTATTTTTAATTTTAGTTTTTTTCTTAGTATTATATAATTGATTTTTTGTTTGGTTTAAATTACTAGAAGAATTATTTAAAAAGTTGGAAATTGGAATGTCTTTGAAATTAGTACTGAATTTAATATTTTCTATTGAATTTTTATTAATTAATGTGTTATCGTTAGTATCATAAATACTGTCCTCTTTAATATTTTTTCCAGAGTTATTAATAATTTTTGAATTTTGAATTTCATTTTGGATTTCATTATTCTTAATTGAAAATTCATTTGAGTTTTCAATTTTGATATTTTGATTTTCTGTATTATTTAATTTTAAATCTTTAATTAACTTTCTTAATTTTATTCTTTCTCCTAAGGATTTTATATTTAATTCCATTTTTAAGTGAAATTCATTTAATTCAATTAATACCTGCCCATCTATATCATTATCTTCATTTTTAATAGAATTTTAAAATTGTAATAAAATTAGAAATTTTATTTCAGTTAATAATTTTAACTTTAAACAATAAAGTAATAAAATATGTAAAAACTCTGTATCGAAATTTCTTTAAAAAATATATTACCTATGAATAAATCTTTATATTTTTCATAACCTATATTTATTAACCAATTTCCTACATCTTCTACTGTCCAATCTTCGACTTTCTTCATATTATTATTATTATTTTGTGACATAGTCCATTCAAATAAAAATTAATTTTTTATTTAATAATATTTTTTTATTTTATTATCTATAATTTTTACTGTCATTGATTTATATTATAATTAATACTTCATAATCTTTTGGCTTTTACTAATTAAATTTTGAAATTATTTTATAAAATTTAAAATATTATTAAATATCTTATATGTATATAAAAAACATAAAAAATAAAATATTATGAATATTAATATTATATATATATACATATACAATGTATATATACAAGTTTACTTTTTATATATTTTATACGAATATAGTAAAATAATAAAATACTTTGAAAATTCAATTTTACTTTGAATTAAAAAATGCTTTAGTGGTTAGTTAAATTAATGTGGAAGCTTTATTATTAGTTAAAAAATTTTTTTTATTAAATATAACAAATATAACAATAAATGAATGAATGAATGAATAAATGAATGAATGAATGAATAAATAAATAAATAAAT
>KZ150887.1:97495-108619 GCA_002157105.1 Piromyces sp. E2 | reverse complement strand
TTTTTTTTTTTTTTTTTTTTTTTTTGTGATAAAAAGAATTATAATATTGATATTTTTTTTTTCTATAGGAAAAAATAATATCAATATTATTTAAAAAGATTTGCATTATTTTTCTCATTTTTTTTTTCACTATTTTTAATAATTAATAAAAGAATTCCAATTAAAATTAATGGTGTGAAAACTACAGCGATGATAACTAATAAACTACTAATAGAAAAGCTAGTATAGTAACAAGATTTTGTTTTTGATCTACATGCTATGCAATATTCTGATGAATATTCATTTTTTTTATAGATCATGTAAGTGTCTTCATTCGGAAAGTTAGTACAACCTATGTATTATTATTTATAAATAAATATAATGTATTAATTACTATATTTACTAAATTAAAAATATTATAATATAAATAAATAATATATTATTATTAAAAATATTACTGAAAAAACCAGGCATATATTGTATAACTGAGTATTTATCAATAGATAATAGAATAGTATCATATCCTTCTTTAACCATTGGATATAAGCTCTCTGCATCAATGTTTATTGCTTTAATGTACATAGTTTCGGAAGGTAAAATATATTCATTTCCATTAATACAGAAATAAAGATAATTTCCTTGAATGACTACTTTATAATTATTTGAAGAACAAGAATACCCAAGTGTTAATTTGTAACATATAGAATTTGAACATTCAATTGCTTCTTTTAAGGTATTGATAAAGATACCATTGCTTTGTTTAGTATATTTACAATTGTTGTATTCATCACAGAATAATAATTTATTGGAATTTTCATTATTAGAGTCAATAAAATAACCAGAATTTATATTGTTTATACATATACCATTTCTACAAATTACCAGTTTGTTATCATCTAGGTAATTTCCATCTAAAATAAGTTATATTAATATATATATATATATAGATTTATTATTAAATATTTATTATAGTTTGTATTTTTATTTTTATTATTTATCATAAATATATATAACATATAATATAAATATTTTTTAAATAATTTAAATATATAAAATTACCTATAGATATTAATGCAATATAATTTCCACTTTTATCAGAAACGTAAACATCTAATCTTTCTTGTAAACTTGAAGGTATAAAAAAGGTAGATGATTTTGTTACTTCCTTAACATCATAATTACCAGATTCTTTATTTTTAATACAGATTTTAAATCCAGATTGATAATAAGCAATATCAGTATTACAATCTTCTAGAACAGAATTGGGATCACATTTATTTTTATTACATTTAATAATTTTTTCTCCTTCATCATTTTTATATTTTAAATAACCTTCAGTAGTATTACAACTACCATTTTCACAATTTACAATTTTTACATCATTAATAAAACTTGACATATCATTTGAAAATTCTTTTCTAGTAATTGGTACATATACTCCATAAATATTATTTTCGGTATACTTTCTTACTGCCGTAATATAATATATAGTTTTATTATTTAATTTAGTATTATCTCCTTTTCCTTCTATAGAAAATAATTGATTACCAATAATATAATCACCAGATTTAACTAAAAAATATAATAAAATTATTATTAAAAAATTTTAGTTTGATAATATATAATATGTATTTGAAATTTATAACCTGGTAATAATTTAAATTACAATTATAAAAAATAATAAAATGAAAATTGAAATAGAAACATAAAATAAAATAAAGAAAAAACACCATTAATGATAATACTTACATAATGATAATTCAATTTGGGTTATCGAATTTGATGTTACTAAAAGTGTTAATTTATTATTTGTAATATCAAATGGAAAATTTTCAGTTTTAGTATTTTCATTTATATCTATTATTTCTAATGAAAAAGATTCACTTTCTGAAGGTAATTTTATCTTTTGTCCGAATATACATATGTATATAAAACTATTATAATCAATCATAATTTGTTCTTCATCATCAGAACAATATGACCCTGTTGATAAATCTTTAAATAATTTTATTATTGAACATTCATCATTAGTACATTTAACAAAATCATAATTTTTCATTTTATAATAGCCATTTCCATTATTTAATGTATCACATTCATTTGAATTTGAATTTTTAATACAGTTATATATTTTATTTTCATTGGTTTCAAAATAATAACCGTTACCTATAAATATATATTTAATAATATTTATTAATATGCTTTTTATATTTCATATTTTGTTTTAAATATTAAATATAAATTAAATTACATATAGTAGTTGGTTGTTTTGGATTACAAATATTTATTGTTTTAATACAACTATTCTTTATACTTTTACAACTGTATTTATTGGAATATTCTGTCATACAGTTTTCATCCTCTGTGTTATTTTCATTTATACATATATCTATTATAAAATGAAAATATCATTTATTATATAAAAAATTAATATGTTATTTTATGTAATTTTAAATTATTCCTGTATTATATTTTTTACCATTAGAACCTGTAATATATTGAATTACAGAATAATTTCCAACTTTTATTAATATAGTATCTTTACCAGTAGATACATTGGGATATATTGAACTTATACTAATATTTAAAAGTTCATAATATTTTTCTGCTTCAGTAATTGTTATTTCTTTATCATTTATACAAATTTTGAAACCACTAGAATATATAATTTTATAATTAGAAGAACTGGAACAATATGAATTTAATGAATCTTCTTTACATTCAGAATTACTGCATGTAATTGATTTATCTGAATATGTGTTGATAAAGTATCCATTACTTTGGGTTGTTACTGTACAATTTTCACTATTACAAAATATTAAACTATTTGAAAGAGGATTTTTTGAGTTAAAAAAATATCCGTAACTGCTTAATAACATACAGCTATTCCCACTATTTAATGAGGAAGACGAACATTTTAATACCTCATTTTTATTATTTCTTTTTATATTATCTTCACTTAAATAGTAACCATCTTTTTTATTAAATATAATATTATGGTTACCATTTTTTTAATATAAAAAAAAAGTTAATAAAATATTACATAAGAATTAAAATTAAAATTATTTAATATTTTTGAAAAATTATAGATAACTTTTTTTATATAAAAAAAATATGAACAAATCTATATTTCACCTATTGATGGAAAACCAATTATTTTACTATTTTTATATGATAAATATAAGTAATAGTTATCTGAGTTATTGATTAAACTAAATATGTAATATGTTTGATCTAATTTTATTTCTTTAGAAACATATGTTGGATTATCATAATTAAGTTTAGAACAAAATTTAAAAGATGTATCGTAATAAGCTGTTCCACTATTACTTGAATCACAAGTTTCACTTTTACTTGTCTTTTCACATTTAGTAATATCACATTTAACCACACTAATATTATTGTCTTTACCGAAATAGAAATAACCGGATGCTTTAAAATATTTACCATTTTTATTTTCATATATATTTAAAGTAGATATAATATTTGATAAATCATTAGAAAAATTGTTTTCTGGAATTGCTGTATCGGGGAAATCTGGATATGTAACATTATCATGTTGAATTACTACAAATTGATCTTCTTCAAACAGAGTAAATGTTTTAATATTATTATTGCTTTTTAAATTGTACAATTTATGGTTTATTAAATATTTATTTTCTGTTACTATTATATTATAAAATTTATATATAATAAATATTAATACATAATTATTTACATATAATAAAATATTTTATTAAAAGCATTAATTTTTTTGTTAAATAATAATTCTATCAAAATTTAATTAATAATTAAATAATATATATTAAAATATAACATATATTTACAATATGACGTATCTGTTAGAATTATATGATCATATGAAACTGAAATTGGAAGAAAATATCCATTTTCTTTAGTTCCAAAAATATCGTTTTTAGTATTTCCATTATCTAAAATATATGTTACTGCATCATTATCCTTATAACTTAAAAATTCAATCATATCTTCGGAATTGATACACATTTTTACATATCCATTACTGTAAATTAATTCACCAATTAATTCTGAAGAACAACTTCTGTAATTATTATTACTGTAAGATGGGGCTATGATTTTTTTACATGTGTTACCATTACAAGATATATATTCAATTTCAGTAAAACCTTTATCGGTTACTTTAAAGTATCCTTTAACATTATTTTGAATTTGGCAAGATAATTTTTCTTTATTAATACATTTATAGAGTGTTCCTTCGTTTGTAGTACTATTTATATCAACTAAATAATATCCAGTACCTTTATATAATAAAATTTCAATTACAATAATAAAAAAAGATATTGGTTGATATTGTTAATAACTATTTTTTTATTATATATATTTATGTTATTAATATATATTTTATTATTTTATTATTTTATATACATGAATTAGATAGATTTTTTGATTTTGGATCACAGATATTTAAATTTGAAGTACAAGAAACAGATGGACTATTACAATTATATATAATGGCATCTCCTGAAGAACATGTTTCATCAATTTCATGATCATGGGTTATACAAATGCCTATTATTTATATATTTAAAAATATTTAATATGGTTAATAATAATTATAGATAGACAATCATTTTAATTAAATTAATATTTAATACCATTTGAATTTGTATACTGAGTTACCGAATATTCATCAATTTTTATTAATATTTTATCATTTCCTGTTTCAATTTTTGGGAAAACTGATTTTGCATTGATATTTGGGATTTCATAGTATATTTCTTCTTCATCAAATGAAATTTCATCCTCATTTAAGCAATAATAAAGTTCGTTATCAGAATTTATAACTTTATAATTATTGTTGTTACAATCACTATCTGTTATAAATAGTTGGCATATAGAATTATGGCAAATTATTGCATCTAATGAATTTGTGTTGATAAAGTATCCATTATTTTGTGTTGTTAATTTACAATTTTCACTATCACAAAATATTAAACTATTTGAAAGGGGATTTTTTAAATTTAAAAAATATCCTTCTTCATCACTTATAAATTGACATGTAGATATATCATATGGTGAGTATACTGAACATTTTACTAAGTCATTATTATTAGCACCACTTATATCATTTTCATTTAAAAAAACCCCCTCTTTTTGTTAATGAATATAAAAAAATAGTTATTATTTTTTAATATTCAATTAATTATTATAAAAAAAATAAAATAAATATTTTTTTATATATACATTATATGAAGAAATTTAATATATTTATTTTAAAAATAATATAGATATGATATAATAATTATTATATATTTTAGTTAAATAATTATTTTGTTTTTACCTAATGAAGATAAACCTATTATTCTACTATTTTTATATGATATATATAAATAATAATTATCAGAATTTTGTTCTAAACTAAATATATAATTTGTTTGATTAGATTTTATTTCCTTAGAAATATATGTTGGATTATCATAGTTTTGTTTAGAGCAAAATTTAAAAGTAGTATCATAATATGCAACTCCACTGTTGTTAGCATTGCAAGTAATACTTTTATTTGTTTTTTCACATTTATTGGAATCACATTTAACTATATTTATACTTTTATCTTTACCATAGTAGAAATAACCATATGTTTTATGACATAAATTATTATTTATACATTCATAAATACTAACAGCAGATAAAATATCAGATAAATCATTAGAAAAATTGTTTTCAGGAATTACTACATCAGGGAAATCTGGATATGTAATTTCATCATGTTGAATTAAAATAAATTGGTTGTCTTTAGATTGTGTAAAGGTTTTAACATTATTATTACTTTTTAAAGTATATAGCCTATTATTTATTAAATATTTGTTTTCTTTTACTTTTTTTAATAAAATTAAATAAAAAAAAATATTAATTATATTTATATAAATTTTATTATTTAAAAGTTTAAATTAATTCATAATTTAAATAATGATTATTATAATTAATAATGTTATATATATTTACAATATGATATATCTTTTGGAATTATGTAATCATATGATACTGAAATTGGAATAATGTCTTCATTATTTTTAGGTCCAAAAACATCTGTTATACTTTTACTATTATCTATAATATATGTTGTTGTTTTGTCATCATTATTTCCTAAAAATTCAACCATTTCATTAGAATTAATGCAGATCATTACATTTCCACTATTATATATCAATTCACCAATTAAATCTGAGGAACAACTACTGTAATTATTATGACTGTAGGATGGCGTTTCAATTTTTTTGCATGTTTTACCATTACAAGATATATATTTACCATCAGTAAAATTTTCATCAGTTACTTTGTAATATCCATATACATTATTTTGAATTTGGCAGTTTATTGTATCTTCATTTGTACATTTATAGAGAGTACCCTCATTTGTAGTACTATTTATATTAATTAAATAATATCCTTTACCTTAATTTATTTAATAAATTTAGATATGCAATTAAAAAATATTATAATTTAGTAATATTTTTTTTATTATTTAATTTTTAATTATTAATAGTAGAAATTAGTAGAAATTTTTTATTTAATTACAAGTATTAGTTGGATTTTCTACATTGCAAATATTTGCTGAAGAACTGCATGATTTTGAAGTGCTTTTACAAATATATACACTTTCATCTACAGAATTACATTCCGGATCTTCTGTATGATCTTTAGTAATACAAATAGCTTTATTTATATATTATAACATGTAATAAAATGATAATTTTAAAATTTATTCCACAAAATATTAAATAATTTATATTTTTTTATTAAATAAAAAATTAAATATTATTACCTTGTGAATTACTAGAATACTGTGTTACAGAATACTGATCAATTTTTAATAATATATAGTCATCTCCACTTTCTATAACTGGATAAATTGAACTTGCGTTAATATTTGATAATTTATAATATTTTATTGTACTTGAAAAAGTAATCATCTCTTCTCCTGAACAATAATATAATGAATTATTATAATATATAACTTCATTATGATTATCTGTACATGAATTACCAATTGAATCTGAATCTAATAATATACATGAGGAATCGCTACATTTTATAACGTTTTTATCAGATGAATTAATAAAATATCCATCACTACGTAATGATCCTTGACATTTATTATCATCACAATAAATTAGTTCGACAGATTTTTCATTTAGATTATTAAGAAAGTATCCCTTTCCTGTATTTATATAGCATTCACTTCCATAATCACTTTTTTGACATTTAAAAATTTTAGAATTTTTATCATCATTTATATCATATAGATAATTACCATCTATGTAATTAAAAATAAAAACAACATTTAAATTAATACTATTATCATAATATTATACTGATAATTGAAAATAAAAATTATATTACTACTATATTTTAATAAATATGTAAATATTAAGTACCTTGAGTAGATAAACCAATTACATAACCATTTTCATTAGATATATATAAATAATATTTTGAATTACTTTCAAAGGTAAATATATGATTTTTAGTTCCAATACTAATTTCTTTAGATTGATAATTATTTCCATCGACTTTTACACATAAAAGAAAATTTGAATCTTCATCTAAATATGCTATTCTATTATTATTCATTGAACATTCACTTATTTCTACCTTATTACAAGTATTAAAATCACAATTAATTACAGTATCATAGGAATATCTTATAAATCCCTTTGTCTTTTTACATTCATTATTTATCATACATTGATAGAGTTGAATTTTTGAATATTCATAACTAAGATCATATTCAAATTCCTCATTTGAAATCAATACGATATGATTATTTTCATCTTTTTGAAATGCTAACATACCATAATTATCTACTTTATTTATACTAATTATTCCAGTTTCATAATTATTTGTTATTGAATATATTTTATTATTAAACATATATATATTTGATTCCACTTTGATTTTAATAAAAAGTTTTTAAGAGTAAAAAAAATGAAAATAAACATTAGTAATAATCATTTTTTTTATTATTGTAAATAATTATAATTAAATATTAATATTTATATTAAATTGTAAATATCTTACTATCAGAAAAATCATATAAAACTATATGATCGTAAAATATTGAAATGTAAATGTAATCTCCATTTTCTTTTGTACCAAAAATATTACTTTTTTTATTACTGAAAAATTGATTATCAAGTTCTCCTTTATTTGATTTAAATTCTGTCATCTCTGAAGAATTGATACATATCATTATTTTGGAATTATTTAAAATAAGATCTTTGTTTGAACTACATGAAGAAGATACCTGAGTTGGTATATTTAGTTTTATACATTGAGTGCCATCACATTTAATATAATTTGGATTTTCAGCATCCTCGTCAAATGATTTAAAATAACCTTTTGCTTCATTCACAGTATCACATTCAACACCATATTCATCACTGTTAATACAATTATATAAAATTCCAGCACCAGTTTCTTCATTAATATTTGCTAAATAATATCCATTACCTAATTAATAAATTTATAAATATAAAATAAGAATAATAATAAGAATATTTTATTATCTAATATAATATAAAAATTTAATTAAATATAAAATTTATAATAGTATTACATATATCTGAGTTTTCTTCTGGATTACATCTATTATATGTAATAATACATGATTTATTATTATCTTCACAATTATATAATACATTGCTTAATTTAAGACAATCTTTATCTTCTTTTAAAAGCTTATTATTCTTTTCCATACAAATACCATTACCTAAATAAATTTTGAAAATAATGTTATATAAAAGTTATAATAATATTATTAAAAAAAAATTGAATAATTATATCAAAAATTTATTTATAGAGGAATTAAAATAATAAAATAATAAAAATGTTTACTTTCAGTAATATATTGAGTAACTGAAAAGCCATCTATATATAATAAAATAATATCACTTCCACTAGATATTTTAGGATAAATATCATTAGTATTAATATTAGATAATTCAAGGTAATAATTTGAATCGATAATATCTATTTTTTCATTGTCATGACAATAATATAACTTTTCATTATCCAAAATAATTTCATTGTTGTGTTCATCACAAGATGACCCAGGAGTAAACAAAGTACATATTGAATCACTACATATAATAACTTCATTATTTTGAGAATTAATAAAATAACCGTTACTATAACTAGAAGTATCACAATATTTTTCATTATCGCAATATATAAGATCCTCTGATTCATTATTTTCTATATAAAACCCTTGTTTATTTCTTTGACATATACTTCTACTTTCTTTACCAATACACATCATAACATTTATTTTTCCATCATCAGTATATAAAATATATTTGCCATCTTTATATAACAATATTATTATAATAAATATTTTTTAAAATAATAGTTAGAAAGTTTTAAAGCATATATATATATATATTTAACAATTATATCAATATATCATACCTGAAATCGAGAATGTAATAATATTTCCACTTTCATTTAATTCTAATAATATATAGGTTGATTGGTCATTCTGATCTGGCATAAATGCATTTTTATTATTTTGATTTATTTCCATAGATGAATAATCAGAACTCTCTATATCCGAACATACATAAAATGTACCACTACTATATATTACACCTATATTCCCAGTACAATCATTTTGTTGTATTTCTTCACATTTATCCAAATCACATTTTAGTGCTTTTTCATAATCGTATCTAATATACCCATTAATTCTTTGGCATTTACTATTTTGGCATTTAATAAGTTTAATATCAGAGATTTCACTGTCAAGACCATTTTCAAAATCATCATCAGTGACTAATACATCAAGTTGTAAATTATTATCATACTGAAAAACCAAATTTTCATTGATTTCATCAATTTCAATAATTAATTTGTCTTCTCCATCACTTTTAAAGTTATAAATTATATTATTATACATATAAACATTTGGATTAACTATAATTTAAGTATAATATTTTAAATAATAAAAAAGTATATTGAATATTAAAAAATAAATAAAAATAATTAATATGTGCACTTTTTTTTTTGTTTATGCATAATTTTTACTTACTTGTATTTATATTATTTTCTTCACTTGAAAATTCAAAAATATTATTTGATATTTCTCTATAACTAAAAATATCATCTACTGTCAACAATTTATTATCGTTATAGCTAAGGTAAATTTTATCAGGTGCTATAATCATAATAATTAAATAATTATAAATATTAAAAATAATATAAGAATATATTTAAATAATAATAAAAATAACTATAATAGTAATAATGTTATTAAAGGTACATGTATATTCTATATCAATTATGAGGTTAGTTCGAAGTTCTAAAACTGTAAATAGGGAATTTTCTTCATCCTTCGTAAAAGGACTATCCTTTGAATATGTTTCTTCAATTTCTCCAATTAATAAATTATGTGAATTATTTTTATTATTTGAAATAGACATATATTGTTTTTCGGTTAAACATAACACTACATTATTGTCGATATTTGCAAGACCACCAATATTATTTGAACATGAATTTGCTGAAATATCTACTTTAATATTTTCATATTCATCATTTTTATATATATAATAAAAGTTTGAATTTTTATCCTTAAAAATACCATTTATTTTTTGTATAACATACTTTTGAGAACTTTCATCCTTATATTTTTGAAGAAGTACTAAGTGAGATATATCTGTACTTGAAACTTCATCTAATAATGATCCAAATGATAATTGTTCAAAATTTATTCCATCAATTTTTACTAAATTTATATCATATTCTATTGGAAATTTTCTTAAACAATTATTTGATTCTTTTTCAAACACATATAAATTATTATTATATGTACAATATTCAAATTCTTCTATATTTTCAATATCTTCTTCCAGACCTTCACATGTATCATTTTCGCATTCATTAATAACTTAAATCATATAAAATAATTATAATTTAATTATTATTATTATTATTATTATTATTATTGATTTAATTATTATTTTTTTTTAATATATAATAAATTAATTTAAAAGGTATATTATATTAATTATTAATTATAAATTAAAAAGTATTTAAATTCCAATATATATTTTATAAAAATACATACTTATACTAGCGTTTGTTAAATATATAAACTTATATATATTT
>KZ150887.1:60447-72918 GCA_002157105.1 Piromyces sp. E2 | reverse complement strand
AAATATACAAATACCATAAAAAAAAAAAAAAAAAGCTAATTTACTAACACATATATTTGCAATTATTATAAAGTTTACTAATTTTAATTTTATATTATAACATATAAATTTACTATTGTAGTAAATAAAGGATATAATTAATATCAATAAAATAATAAAAAATATTTTCATATTAAATTTATTTTCTTTTAAATACTTTTTTTTTCCCAATCATAAGTTATTCAATTAAATTATAAAGAAAATACAATTTTTATCATTAATATTTTATTTATCAGTTATTTTGTTTTTATTTATTATTAACTTGAAAATTAAAAGAAATACTTATTGTTAATAATTTTTGATAAAATATTATTTATAAAATATTAATTATTTATTAGAATTTATATAATAGTATTACGTTTATATATTACATTTAATAATATTACGAATATTTCCTTTTCTTTCTATTTTTATAATTTTCAACAACAATTATGTCATCATCATTATTATCTTTAATATTTATATTATTATTTCTGGTGTTATTATTTTCAACCATTACGATATCGTCATTATCATTGATAATATTTATATTAATATTATTTTTATCGTCATTATCATTTAAAATTAAATCATCATTATTATCAATAGAAGTTTTAATTGTTTTTTCAATAATATTAATATTGATAGGTATATTAGAATCATTATTGTTGTCGTCATCAATAATAAAGATTTTATTAGTATTTCCTTCATTATTATTATGTTTAGTATTAACAATTTTATCATTATCATTAATATTAATATTTTTTAATTTATAATAAAAACTAAGTGAATGCTTAATTTCAATATTGAAAAGTTTTAAAATGTCCATCTCTTCATCAAACTTTATTTTATTTTTTTCATTAATAAAATTATCTGACCATAATTTATCTTTCAATTCTAGCATATATATTAAATTCCATTCAAAATGGTTGAATCTTTCACTTACAAGGAATCGAGAAATAAATTTTCGAACCACTTCGCTTAGTTCTTTTTTAGTAATTAAAAGATTATTATTGTTATTAAAATGCTGATCAAATTTAATCAGTTGATCTGTAGTCATTGCTATTTTGGCACTTTTAGGAATTTTTTTGATAATTTCATTTATATTTAAAGATTCAATATATTCATAACAATCAATCATTTGATTTAATTTAATATTTGGGAAATTACGGAATAAATCAATAAAAACTTCGTCAAGATTAATAATTTTGAATGGTACATTATTTATCTCATCAATTAATATTTCATTTCCATTAATATTGCGTTTATTAATAAAATATAAAAATAACGATTGAAAATTAAACAAAATCAAATTATAATCGGTATTTTCCATATAATATGTCATATTTATTTTGTCTAATTCAGTGAGAGGTTGTGGAGTTTTAATTTTTCCTTTAAAATCTAATATGATACTTTCATTTTGATTGAAACCTTCATATGCATAAGTAATAAAATCTTGGTATTGCTCGTTTAAAAATAAACGCTTTTCCGATAATAAAATTTTGGAAAGCTCTTCTTCAATTGATTGAAAATCGTATTTATTATCTTTATAATTTATAAAAGTCATTTGTCCATTCTTTTTATAACAGTTTCTATTGGAATAAGAAAAAATTACATCATCAAAAGAATCATAAATTTTATTTTTGATATCTAATGAAACGATTTCATTGTCAGAAGCATGTTGAATGATAATAGCCAGTATATGGATACAAATATTGTCTATTCCTTGTATTTTCTATTATAGGCTTTAAAGATTCATTTTGATAGGCTATAAAATCTTTATAGGCAGTTGCAATATATTTACCGTAATTATCTTCAATTGAATCATTTAAAATAAAGGCTAAACAATCATTTTCAGTTATATTTTTTGGAGGTAATTGTCCATGGCAATCGTAATTTGATAACGTTAAATACATATTTTCCCATCCTTTTTGAAATTGAATAAATAAATTTTGCATTATTTTATCAGACTTTAATTCATTCTTAATCATTATAGTTTTTGCTTCTTCTCTTGAAATTTTGTTATTATATTTTTCAAAAGTATAATTAATTAAAGGATTAATTAATTTGAAATTTTTTAATATATTGTATGGTTCCTTATTTTCATATCCATTTAAATAATTGGCAATAACTGGATAATCGTCCATTTTATTTGCAATAGAAGTAAATTGGTTATAGAATCCTTCAAAAGACGGATAATTAGCAACATAAAAATATTTTATTAATGGATATTGTTTCGGTGGTAAATTATGAATATTTGAAGTTTCTTGTAAAATGGATTTGAGAGTATCATCTTTGATGTGTAAAATTTCTTGATTATTTTTAATATAAATTTGATAATAATCTTGGTAATTTCGTATTTTTTCTTCAATGACTTGATTACATAAAATTTCAAAATCTTCTCTTTCTTTGTCATCTTTCATTTCTTTATTATTTTTAAAAATTATTTCAGCAAGTTCAGGAATAACCATATTTAAAAAGCATTGAATGTTTTCAATATTTAATAAAGATAATTCTTCACTTAAAATTTCCCATATTTCAAATAAGATATGCAAAATTGTCATATTTTGATTATCAACCTCTACATAGAAAAATTTCTTAATTTCATTATTATTTATTATTTTTAATTGTTCATCATAAAAAATGCAGAAATAAAAGATAAAACTTAAAATTCTATATGTAATATTATTCATTTTTCTGACTTTTTTATCTTTATTAATGAAAAACCTTCTTTCAACTTGTTTATGTCCTTTATACTGAGTATTTCTTTTATCTTCTACTCTTTTCATAAATTCATTTATCATAATACAGGTACCAGCATTGTAACTTTTTGAATAATTATATTGATCTTTAGTGTAACATATTCTAAAATGTCCATTTCTTTTAACCATTATATGGTTATTTCCTCCTATCGGTAGCTTACAATTTCTACATTTAAAGGTTTCCATTGGTAACCCACATCCATTTACTCTATACCATAAATAGCAACTACACATATAAATTGCATCCCTTCCTCCACTTTTAATATATTTTTGAATTTGGTCTGCGGATTCAATCATTAAACAATCATTAGGTTCTCCACCTGGAATGTATAAGTTATTTAAGTTTTTCATTATATCCTTTGTTACTATTTTTGAATAGAAAGAATTTTCATTTTCTGATAATGAACATATAAAAACAAATTTGTTAGCATAGAGAAGAATTTCGTTGATTTTATAAATGTCATAATTTTGATAGGTATTTATCAGTAATGAATTTATTATAGAACGAAAATCAAAACCTAAAGATATTATATTTTGAGATAACTTGGATAGATTTAATTTATTAAATATTATTTTTGTAAATTGATATACATTGTTATAATATTGTTTATGGAATTCTAGTGCATTTGAAATTTCTTCATTTACTAATAAATCATAAAAAATTAAGAGATTTCTTATTGGAAAAGGTGATGATCGTTTTATTTCTTATATGATTTCATCTAAAAATATTTTGTAATTTTCTCTTTTACTATTGACATATATATTTCTTAAATATTTATAGATATCAACGGTATTATTATGAATAAATAAATAATTTAATTTATATGGGTTTTTTTCATTAAAATCAAAATCATTTATAAATAATTGTTTTTCATGAATAAATTTTAAAAATTCATTATAATCCTTCATGAAAGTAATGTTTAATAACTTAAGTATATATAATTTAACTATTTTTTTAAAAGAGGTTTCTTCTATCAACATATCATTCATATTATGGATAACTGACTTAACAAAGGAATAATTTGTATCTGAAGAAATTATTACGCTACAAAATTGATAACAATAATATTTTATATAAGAAATACAGTAGAGTATGTTTAATTTCATATTATATGGAATTTTATAATTATCTCTCTCTTGACCATTTATATATTGTATAGCATTTTTAAATATATTTGAATGTTTTTGTAATATTTTTTCTTTTCTAAAATTTCGCAATTCATAATATTTTATAATTTTTTCATCAAATATCGACATTAATATTTCGTCTAAACATTGATTTCGTTTTTTATTTATCATATCAATTATTATATTATGTTTTTCATTTCTAGACAAAAAACTCATATCTAATATATTAGTAGTAGGAAATATATCAAATTTTTTGAAGATAGATTTAAATATAAATTTTGATTTATTAATAAATAAATTGTTGGAACAAAGAATATTTAATAATATTTTAATATATTCATTATTATCAGAAATATTTAACTCGTTATTAATCAATTTTACAATTAAATATCCATAGTTGTCGTCACTGTGAAGTACTTTTTTTAAAAATTCAAATTTGGTATTAATAGGTTCTACATTTCTATTGCTATTAGGTGCATTTTTGAAATATTCTGGGGATAATGGTTGTAAATAGAAAGTAATTTCATTTAATAATAGAGATAAATATTGTTGTAGTATATCTTTTAATGGTATTCCTTGTTTAATCAAAATATCTTTTACTTGAATAAAATCTAATAAAAATAACATATAGTTTAAATTTAATCCCATTTCAATATTTACTTTTGTTATGCTTTTAGAAAAGTTTGATAGTTCCGTTATAAGAATATTAAAATTATCATCTGATATATTATTAAATTTCTTTTGTATACTGAAGAAACAGTAAATAACAGATTCAAATAAATTGAAAAAAATAGTATTACCACTTAAAACATTATCGTCAATGCTACTAAATATTTTTTTAATATCATAGATGTAATATTCAAGAAAATTATTAATATACTTATCAAGTGTACATATGAATTCACATAATAAATAAATGTAATCCTTGTAAGATTCAATAAATAAAATAACTTTTGCCATAGTCTCAAGGTTTACTTCATCCGTTGTTTCTTGTTGTTTTGGATTTTCAATAAATAATAAATACAATACAGTAAAGAAATTTATAATATTGTGTTTTAAAACCTTTTCCTTTTCCTTTGATTTTGATAAAAAGTAAAGAATATAATCTTTAAAAAGAATATGTTTTAATTTGCTTTTTTCATCAATTTCTAATGACATATCTTGATTCATATTTTCAATCATATTATTATCATCAATGGTGTCATTTTGAAACAACGTAGCAAAGTAATAGTTTTCAAGTTCTATTTTTAAATTATGTTCCAGGTTATTTATTTTCATGATATATTCTTCTGTTTTGAAATGTTTTTTAGTGTATTGATAATTTGTTTCGATGTAATCATTAATTAAGGTATTTATATAATTATTTATTTTATTAAATTCAGATACAATACATGGAAAAGATAATCCTAAAATTAAATTAATTTTTTCTCTATGATATAATACTGAGTAATGCTGGATGGAATGGTTAAATTGATTAATACAATCATTATAAACTTTTTCGAAAATTGGATGAGTTATTTTATTTCTTTCATTTAACATTTTTGTTGATAATAGGTTTTGTTTTTCAAATTGAATTAACGTACTAATTAAAGCATTATTATAAATTGATTTCATATATTTAATAATTACAGTAATAAAATCAACATCACTGTCTTCAAAATTATACTCTGTGAATATTTTCATAATTACGTTATCCTTAAAGTTTTCGATTTTTCTTATGACTAAATCTTGAATGGTAGTTTTTAAATTTTCATTAGAAATTATGTATTCACAAATTTTTTCAATATATTCATCATTTTCAATAAAACTAAAATTTATTTTGAAATCATAGGATATAAGGGTAAAAGCATGATATAAATCTTTATGAAATTCTTCTTCTAAATTTATAAGATGATTATTTCTAAATAATTCATTTGTAGATGATTTAATAATTTTATCATAATTAATACTTTTACCGTTTAAATTATCTACGAAAAATTGTTTCCATTCAGTTAAATGGGATAACAAATATCCATTTTGTAATTCTTCATTATCATTAGCATTTATTATTTCTCGTTTTAAATGGATAATAAATAAGATCACTTTAGACGAAAAACCGCCATTTTCTTTTAAATTATTTTCATTATTTTCTAATAAATAATTTATATGAATTAAATGAGGTATATCCTTCATATTAAAGTGAAATACACAAAGATTAAAATTATTATTTGTGTAATAATCTAAAATAATTTTATCAAGAGCACGTTCGGTATGACACTCATTGACAAAAATATTTTTTGTTTGCTCATTACTAAATAATCCATATTTTGAGTTCATAAACCGATTTATTCCGTTATTATATCCAAAAATCGAATCTAAAATATTTGAAAAAGTATATATAATATGTTTAGTAGTATTGATATTTTCAAGGTATGATCTTAAGTTTTTATGTTGATCCTCTTCTTCCAAATAAATATCTAAAATAGTTTGAAATTCACTTCTATATTTTTCGGAAAATGAAGAATTTTTTGCGTAAAAAATAATATCTTGGGAAAATGTTGGTACTATTTTTTCCAATAACTTCCTTTTAAATGATTTATCAGAATCTATAGGAATAATATTATTGAAAAGTTCATGACTATCTATATCCATGGTATCATCATTATTACTAATATTTTTATCACCATTACTATTATATGATAATTGATACATCATTCCTTGAATTTCATCCAAATCACAATTAATTAATTCGTTTTTAAGATTAATCTTTAACTTTTTAATATCATCATTAATGATATCATTAAAAAGATTATGCATATCATTTGAAATTTTTATTTCATTTTTATTTAACAAATATTCAAAAGTAATAATATGTTTTTCAAATCTATTTATAAAAGGAGGATCTTGTTTTTCAATTTCACTCTTATCTAAAAGAACAATACATCTAAAATCATCATTGACAAAATAATTTTGGGTATTTGAATTTCCCAAGGCAATTCTGGCATATTTACTTCCACCTACAACTCTGAAATTTTGATTAAATAAATCATATAAAGAAGGATACATACTTGTCAAATTCATTAATATCATAACTTTATTTTGACTCATGGTGACCTGAATTTTATTTAAAATTTTTGCACTATAATAACCATGGGAGATATCTTCATCAAAATTACTGCCATAGTAAAAAACATGATTTTTACCAATACGATTTAAAATGAGCGTAACTAAAAAATGACTTATGGAACTTTTAGTTTCAATCAATAAATATCTACTATTGGAATCTTTTATATTATCTTCTATACATTTCATAACATTATAATTGCCATCTTCAATGTCAATATTTGGAATATAATTTTTTAATAATTGTTTAAAGATAATAATGGAATTTTTTAAACCACCAAAATTTCGTTCAATACTTTCATTAATAATATTTATGATATGGTAATCATCTTTAGAAAAATTGGATTTTATTAGTAATTGGGAAGTTGTCTTAATCAAATAATAAAAATCTCTTGTACCATGAAATTCTTTAATATTTTTATTTCTGGATACATTATCAGTTATGGAAGGATCTTGAACCTTTTTTAATTTTTCTTTATATTGATGGTAGGATAAAGCTAAATATTTAAAGTATTTTTCATAATCTAATAATAATCGTTGATCATATGATTTTGCAATAGCAAAAGCAGTTTCTATTAAATCTTCTTCATCCGGTTCCGGAATAGAAATATGTATACCTCTATTCATTTTGGAAGCATCTAAAGGCCAATTAGAAATACCAATAAATGATATTTTTGTATTATTTTCATCATATTCCAATTGTGAATGAATAACTTTCAAAGGGTTATTTTTAGATACTTCAGCAAGACCCATTTCATCAAAATAAATAGCCGATATAATATACTTTGAATTATTTTTATCTTTGACGGAATCTCTAGCCTTTTTAAATATCTTTAAAACCCCTTTTGAATTACTGGTTAGAGAACCTTGGTAAGATTTAGTGTATACTTTAGGGAATAATTTAAAGAATTTACTAGTTGAATCTTTTCCATTCATAGATTTAAAAATTAATTGGGCACTTAATGATTTACTACAACCCGGTTTACCCACAATAAATAATGGAATATTAGTATTTAAACAAACAAAAATAGAAAATAAATTTTCTAACAAAGCTTTATTCCTGGCAATACCTTTCTCCAATTTTACTTCATCAGCAATTAAATTTTGGAATTTCTTTGGAAAATCTTCAAAATCAAAATTACTTCCAAACGATGTTTTCATTAAATCTAAAAATTCTTTTCTTTTCTTTTTATTGAATATTCTTTTATAGTAACAAAGATAGATACCTAAATTTAATGATTTAATATAAATATCACTGATTTTTCCTGATTTAAATTTGAATATATTTTCAAAATATCTATTTTTAAATAATTTAATAAACCAAATAAATAAAATACTCCATCTTCTTATTTCCCTTAAACTAACAGTCGAAATATCATAATTATTTCTTAAATATTCCTGGGCCAAAAAAATTGAATTTTCAGTAATAGCTTTAATGGAATATATTATTTCTTTTTTTAAATTTAATTTCATGAAAATATTTGAAATTATACTTGATATATACCTTTTAATATCATCACTTTGGGGAGTTCCAAAGTCAAATACAAAATTTAGTAATGAATGTGGTAATGGATGAACATTATAAACTAATTTTCTAGAATTATATTTTTCTTCATCGTATAATCCAATAATTTCGGGTTCCGTGGTATTTAATCTATAGGGATTACAAGCTGCAATGAATTTTATATTGGGTCTAATCTTCTTTCCTTTACATGAATGCTTTAACATAATTTCTGTTATTAATCCTAATGAATTACAGGTATTTATTTCATCTAAAAATACCCATATTTCATCAAATAAAATATTCATATCATCTTCACAAATAATGCTCTCTTCATACAATCTCCTTTTTTCCAAAAATTGATCTATATCTTTATCTTCAATACCCGCATGAATATTCAATGTGTAAAGTGTAATATTCTTTAATTTTGCTATGATACGAACTAATGATGTTTTTCCACATCCAGTTTCTCCCATTAATATCACCGGAATACTGGGTTTAGTACGAAATCTTAGACAAATTAAAATTAATTTAATAAAATTATCTTCTGTAAATACATATGACTGAACAATACTTTCCAATGTAGGTAAAGATGATTTCATTATTTTTGCTTCTGAATCGTTAATTGGATTATACAGATTTAACACTTTCCTAACTTCCACTAAAAAATCTTCAGGTGTTAATTCTTGATAATTTAAAATGTCTTGTTCGCCATATAATGAATCTGTATTATAGATATCTTTTAAAAGTTTATATTCCTGGGTATTTCGTTCACATGTTACAATTTCGGAAATAGACTGTCCATCTTCGTTAATTAGTATCATACTAGGTTTTATGTTTTTAATAGAAAATGCTTGTTTATTTGTCAATATTTCTATTGCTTGTTCATTTGCTTTTTCTAAATCAATACTACCGATTTGTTGATTGTATGTTATATTTTGTCCTTTTAATATATTATCGTAAGATGATGTTACGAAATGTTTTGTAATTTTTAATAATGATGAAACGAAAAAATGTCTAATATGACTCATATTTCCCCTTATTTGACTAATTTCATTTAATCGGTCTACGTTTAAATAAAAAGATCGGGTAAACAAACTTAATTGACCTGCAATTATATTAATAAATGATTCAACTTGATAGTAATTAGGACTTTGAATATTTAAATTTGAAAAGAGATAGAGGGAACATTCAACTTGATTTAACGGACAAGCAAAAATACAATTCTGTTGACTTTCTCTATCATAACTAACATTCTCAATATAAATATCTCGATAATTAATTCCATCTAAATATTTTAGATAATTACAAACTATTTGAATAGGAGAAGATATTTCTTCACTAACAATCAATGGTGGTAAATTATTATAACTAATATGAATATTTTTAAATAATTTGAGGAACGGAAATAAATTTTTATAATTAATAAAACTATTAGGAATTTCTACTTTGATTTCTATTTCATTTACAAAATAAAATATATTATCTTTATGGGAATAGTATTTCAATATTAAAATGGAGAAAAGAAATTCTCTAAGAAGTTCTATTCTATTAGTATCATATAAATCTAAATGTAACACAATTTTTTTATTGTTATCGTTACGTTTATTTTCCAAATTTAATAATCTTTCAATAATTTCTTTTTTGTTAATATCTCCCCCTAATGGAAAATATACATATTGGTACTCTTTTTTATTTTTAAATCTTCTTTCTATATCTCTTGATTTTCCTAATCCAGAAAAATCGCTTGAATATACCTCAATATCTTTAAATTTTTCTTTTAAATCTCTATTCTTGGTTTTTATGTCATAGTCATAATATTTACTATTGGAAATTTTTCAATTTCTGTTATAATATCTTTACTCTTACTTTTTTTCCCATAAACAAAAAGAAGAAGGGATTTCATTTTGGTTGGATCTACAGAATAAAGAGTCTTCAACAATTCCATCAATAAATTTCTATTATTAATATTCAAATTTTCCGGTTTAATTATAATAAATAAAGTATTATATTTACATTTAATGGTTCTATATGTAAATGCGGTTAATTCTCCTTCAGATGTATCACTATTACAATAGAAAATAGTATGGGCTATAGGCAAATTATTGGTTAAACATAATGAACAATAAATTACATTATTTTCAATATCTTCCTCTTGACATGAATGAATATATATTCCTCTTTTTTTGATTATCATTTAAAGATACATTTTTAAATATTACTTTTAAACTAGTTTTATTTTTATCGTAGAGTGTATTTAAAAACATTAATATGTCTTTAAACATTTGAGATAAAGAAAAGTCATTAGAAATTTTTATTCTTTTTCTATTATGTATACTATCGATGTCTATATTATTTTTGTTATTTGTAACGTATTTCAATATATTTTTAGTGACACCATAGTTAAAAGAGTTATAAGATAAATTATTATTAATAAATTGATACAAATAACTAAATTGCTTATCATACAGCAATCGTATACAAGAAGAAGATGATGAAGAATAAAATGATTTTATTTCTTTGTTTTGAATATCTTTTATGCATTCTAATTCTAATATAATAGCTGCTAAACTCTTACGTTCATTCTTTAAATTATTATTATATTGATAACCAGTAACATCACCCTTATTAACCTCAATAATATAATTAATTTCTTCAAAATATCCTTTAGATGCAATAGTATTTAAAATATTTAATATATCCTGTATTTTACCTATGATATTGGCAAATCCTTCACAAATATTAAAATATTCTTTATCCTGTTGATCTTTCTTTCTTAATAATGCCACATCTCTTAAATCAAGTATTTCTTCAAAATCTTTTATCATTATTATTATAATTTACTGTACAGTGATATTCTGTGTTAGTAGACATTAATTTAAAAACACTAGAATTATATACTTTTTTTATATGTTCCTTATTTAATCATTTGGATTTAAATTAATTGTATAAAGCTCGTAAAAATCACTATATTTTTTTGCAGAATTCTCAAATTTTAATCCAATATCATTATACTTCTTTTTCATAGATATTATCGATGTAAATCTATTTAAAAATTCTTGATCAGATGATGAATTACTATATAAATATTTTAATTCATTAATAAAAGTCATACAGTTTTCTAATTGATTTATATCTGATATAGATATAAAATAATCTTCAGAATCATCAATAAACTCCCCTAATTGATGTATATTATCAATTTCTTTATCCTTAATAAATTTTATTAATTCGGGTTTTTCATACATTTTATTTAATACTGCCTGAGAATTTAAATATAAATTAGTATCAGTTTTCAAAATATTTACATTATATTCATTTAACTGTTTATTCAATTTATAAAGTTGTTCCAATGAAAAATATTTCTCTAATGATTGAACTATGTTTTTTAATTCATCTTTTATGTTACTACCAGTATTACTATTCATTTCATTATTATTAGAATTAAATACGATATTTTTATTTTTATGAGGACAAATATGTTCTAAATCATTTAATAGCATAATTATTTTTTCTAAAAACATCTTAGTATTATTTCTCTTCTTTAATAATTTTATTTTTTCATTTATATTATTATCAGTATTATCAGTATTGGAAATATTAAATATCTTTTTTAAAATTTTAATTTCTTTATCTATTTCCTCAATATTAATTTCAGAAAATATTTCTTCTAAAAATTTTAAATTGATTATATTTTCTTTATTAATATCAAATAAAAATTTTAAGTAATAAAATGTAACTTTAGTATCATCTAATATCAATGTATCATTAATAGTATTGTTGTTTAAATTATTATTATTATTATTATTATTATTATTATTATTATTATTATTATTATTATTATTATTATTATTATTATTATTATTATTATTATTATTATTATTATTATTATTATTATTATTGTTGTTGTTGTTGTTGTTGTTGTTGTTGTTGTTGTTGTTGTTGTTGTTGTTGTTGTTG
>KZ150886.1:130804-143997 GCA_002157105.1 Piromyces sp. E2 | reverse complement strand
TTTTTTTTTTTTTTTTTTTTTTTTTTTTTTTTTTTTTTTTTTTTTTTTTATTTATTCTGATTATTAAATCTACCATCCCGATCCAAGTGAACAGATTAACGCAACACCTCTTTTAATCCAATGACTTTGTGGATGATTTGATGGAATTTCAATTGTTAATACATAATTAGTTGAATGTCCAGTCGTAGAAAGGGTACCTATTAAAAATAAAAAAATTTCAAAATGAATTAAAATTATTAGTTATTAGTTATTATTATTATTATTATTATATATAATTTTTTTTTTTTTTTTTTTTTTTTTTTAAAAAGGGATAATATTATAATATTAAAATTATTTATTTACCTGCTCTAGTTAATGTTTTGTAAACTGGACAATCATATATTTTACTTATTGGTTTCACTCTATTTTTTACTGGTAATAACCAAATAACCGGCATTTCAGAATAAAGTGTTTTTGGGAAAGCTTCATTCAAAGTTTCCTTTTGACTATCCCATCTAGCACCTTCTAAATAAAGTCCACGAATATAACATCCATCTTCTGGTTTTTTGGCAATAAGATTGTAGGGTTGATCGACAACCTTAAAGTCAAAAGATAAACTATCAATTGAAATGACATATTTTCTAGCAAAATTTTGAAGTGTACCTGTTAAGAAAGCTTGTGGGAAGAAGAAACCTGAAATCCAGAATACCGTAGGGATACCATTATCAATCCATTGTTGAAGGAATTCAATTCTTGCAATTAAATCTTCTACCCAGGATGATAATGATTTTAATGATGGATAGGCTTTAGCTTCCCAGAGTTCTGGTACTTTATTTAAGAAAATACTATTGGACATTTCTTCTAATGCTTTACTCATGACCACCAAACCTTTAATGGCATTAATTAAATCATTAAGGGTGGAATGTATTACCGTAATTAATTTGTTAAAACGTACAACTTCTTGTGTCAATACCGTAGACATGGATTCCTTATAATCTATTGGGTACTTTTTGAGAATATCCTTTAGATTAAAGGGTTGTGGAATACGTTGTTGAATATTTTGAACAGTTTCCGTAATTTGTTCATCTCGACTCTTACCACTATTACTTTGTGTTTGTTTTGGCATTAAAGCTAGTAAGGTGTTGAAAAGACTTTGTGCTTCCTGTTGAGCAAAAGTAATATTGGCATTTTCATGCATAGAGAAAATATCCGTGGTTTCTTCCAGTGGTAAAGATTTAATGTAATTGATATAACTATTGTAGGAATCCCCGGAAATTGTGTAGTAAATGGTACTTTGAGTAAACTTGTGACCGTCTTCTAATACTTTTGGATTAATGAAATCTTCTAGGATATTCATTATTAATCTTCTATCCCAGTTATCGGTGACTCTACCACCATAGTTGATTTCACCAATAATATACTTGAGAACCTTGTATGGAATTTCATCATATTCATTAAGATACATATTTAGTTGTTTGGTACATATTTGTAAATCTCCATCGGTAAATTCATAAGGAATATTCCATCCTAGACTACCGAACTTTCTTCTTTCTTGAACAACAGCATGGAAGAAGGATAGCGAGAATAATAATTTCTTCCAGGGTTGTATTTTAGAACTAGAATTCAAATATTCTTCACTGTAAGTGGTATATGTTCTTAATAAATTAGCCTTTAATCCCTTAGACGGTTCCACCGTCGATTTAACTCCATTTTGTAAAATAGCGACGGGGAATTTTTCTGTTGGCATACTGGTTAACCATAAACGGAAATCTTTATTTACCTTATCAAAAGTGAAATTGTCTATAATATGATCTAGTTTTGGCATCCAACTAGGACTAAGGTGACAATTTTGTAGTAAGACCCATTGTCCTTTTTCCATTCCATCCGTAATTAATTTTTCTGCTCTTGGTCCTTGACCTTGACCTAACGATACGGTAGTTAATTTCTTTGAAAATTTCATTTCTTCTGCAAATTTGTAGAGGGAAGTGGCTGGATCAGCACCAGCGGATAAAATGAAGATAATCGGGGTAATCGCATTAGATTCACTGAATAGGGATGATAACGCGGTACTTCGCGGTTCCACAAATTGTTCCCCTAACATTTCTGATACAAAGTCTTGAATACCACTAGTAATTTTATCTTCTCTTAAACATCTTAATACTAATAATTTTTGGAAGGTATCTAATTTATTACGCCATTTACCCGGGAGTATTTCTTTATGCGGAGTCTGACTATCAAAAATCTTTTTAAAATCTTTAATATAGGTGACAAAATCGTCTTCGAAGCCTTCGTAGTTTGGAAGGGTACAAAGAGAGCAAATATCTGTCCAAGATTTGTTGGATATCCAATCTCCTGCTGGATTTGATTTTTTCTTTTCTCCGTTAACACTGTTACCGGAAAGAAGGAATCGCCATTCATCCATATTAATTTTACCTTTATTGGAAAGAATACGAATGGTTAGAAGAAGTGAAAACATTAATTTATGTTTTTCGAACAAACTGTTACAAACATTACAGAACAAAGAGTACGTGAAGTAATCATTAATATTTAATACTCTAGTTTCAATTTGGTTGGAATGTTCAGATTTTTCAATGGCATTGGTGAATAGATTCATGAACCAATGTAATGAATATTGATACATAGGATCCACAATGGATAATTCGGTGATACAGAAGAAAAGAATTTGGGTACGAATGGCTACTGGTTTATACTTATTTCTTGTTTGATCAATATCTTGTTCAGTAATTTCGGCAGCTGCCATCTTTTCTTTAATTTCAGCAGATGTTTCTTTGGAAGCGGCTAAAGTATCAATAAGACGTTCATCATCAACGGGACTACCTTCAACAGAAGAAAGAAGATAAAGTATCTTATCTTCAATTTCTTTTAATTCCTTTTTCATTTGGGCATTGGAAGCCACTAAACTATTCTTTGCTTCTTCTAAATCAGGTCTTTCATTAATAACGACCAATGCCAAAAGTTGATCTTCTAAACCACTTGGAGTAAGAGTAAAGTTTACCAAGGTTAACGTTGCTGATAGTTCTGGTGAATATTTTGGATTGGGAAGTTTAGAAGTAATGTAGAAACGGAAATCATTATGGTATTGAAGTACACTATCACCCAGTTTTATGACACTATTACCTCCTTGTTTATAGATTTTTTTAGCTAAAATGGGTTCTAATGCTGGATCTAAGACTTCATCCACATTTTCTAATAGAACGGGTTTACCAAAACGAATGGCATTTTCCAGACTTCTAAGGAATTCACGATCGGATAGTTTTATAATTTCTAAACCGTTTTCACTTTCCATATTTCTAATCCATTTATTTGCTTGACCTTGGGGATCAATGAGTAATGGCCATCTCTGGGAATTTTTCATAATAATAGCATTATCACGTGAAAGGGAATCCTTTGGTAATCCATATAATTCCCATTCTCTCAATTTCACCGGATCACCTAAATTATTCCAGAGAGAGGTAGATTCGGAATGAGGTATATCCGTATTATTTATGGCTTTAGCCCAAATTTCTTTAAGATCTGCACGATATTCCGGTGTGAAATTACCTAGATAAGCAATTTCCCCGGCCGATATTAAAATATCCCCAATGATGTTTTTGATGAGAATATCTAATTCCTGCACCGTCATGCTCCATCTTTCTCTTTCATTTTCTAATCCTGAAATTAATTTACTGGCACGAGTAAGTTTGATGTTACATTCTTCTACTTTATCTGCCAATTCTTTCTTTCTTGCTGTCATTTCCATAAACTTTTGTTCCATCTCTCTGATATGTTCATCGGCTTCATTAAGTTTTCTCTTTAGTTCATTTAAGGCTTCTATGGTTACTTTAAGAGATTCTTCTGCTTCCTTTAACTTTTCTCGTTTTGGTTTGACTATTTTTGATACCCAATAATACTTTTCCATAGCTCTTACCCACAAACACATAGAAGTGGCAGCCTTGGATACCCGTTCGATAACTTCCTTTTTAAAGTTTGGATTATCAATGTATGGTTTTATTTTATTGATAATACTGTCTGGAATGTTATCTTTATCGTAATTCATTAACGAATCAATAAACTTGGTAGGATCTGCTAAAAGTTGTTTTCCTGGTTCCCAGTAGTCATCCACTTTTTTACCCATTTTATCTCCATCAACCTTTTTAGGCTTTACATCCTTCATAATACATACTGCTTCAATAACTAGTTTTACACCTTCTGGTGGACGTTGCATACTTCTTACTTCTGTAACATCACCTTTAGATAGTGTTTTTAAACTGTTCAACGCATTCGCAAGTAATGGTAGAGCTTCATCTAAATCTCTCTTGGCATCATCAGCAATGGCTTTGGTTTCTTCTGCTTTTTGAGAAGCCAATTCTTCTTCCTTGGCAATATTTTCACGTAATACCTGAGTATTCTTTTTATCGGTATCAATATTAATCATGGTTTCTTCTACTTCTTTAGAAGTAGATATTAAAAGAGGTTGCATTGCTTTCAATTCATCTTGTAAAATTTCAACTTCATGAGCAGCACTTAATAGTTTATCTAAACCCGTCGCAGTACGTTTTCGTAACGTATACAATTCATCCCTTTTCTTCGATAATAATATCTTATACAAGTTTAATAGTTCTAGGTAACTCTTTGGAGTAATATAGTTATATCTACCAATTTCATTTTCATATTGAATACATTTCACCCGAACCGATTCATGCATCGTCACACATATATCAACTATACCATCAATGACATGTTCTGGACCCAAGTCGGAAATATCGGAAATGGTATTAATGGCTACTGAACGAAGTGCATCTTCCGGCCACATAGAGAACCAGTCAATTGTTGAACAATTAACAAAGGATGGGAACATTCTTAAACGATTACGGAATACTTCACCAATCGGACTCATACAGAGAATGATGTGAAGGTGATTTTGTACATTGTTGACATATTTAGAAAATATATTTTCACGAGTAGGAATTTCACCTGCTTCAATTACTTTTTGTTTATAGGTATTGAGAATATTTTCCATTTCATCTATTGAATAAATCATGGGAACATCACCGGTATTCAACATATTATTGATATCCTCAAGACAGGATTCCATGACAATTTGAGTGTCTGAGAAGAGGAACACCGTATTTTTGCTTTCAAGACCGGCTTTCATCATTACCTTTTTAATATCATCATGCCATTCATTTAAACCATAATTCTTTGACAGTTCAATTTGGAATATATCATATTCTTCCATAAAGGAGGCCAAACGAGATAAAGATTGACGACCACTACCACCAATACCAAGTAAAAGAGCATTTCCACGTGTTTGTCGAATGATTCTACATATTCTAGAAACATGTTCAATGGCATCCAAGAACATAACTAACTTAATTGGACTATTGGATAAATTATTATATTCTTCTAAATAATCTTCCATCAATTTTCCTAATTTATTCAAGTCCGTTACCTCCGCATACACCTTAGTTTCAGCATTTGGAACTAAATAATCACCATATATTAATGGTTCATTTTGTACTATTTCTTCATAATTCATATTATAGAATTTTAGTGTTGTTAATTTTATTAATTCCGTGAACCAATTTCTGTCGTCTTCATTAACTAATCTATCTTGGAATACTCGAAGACATTCATGAATCCAGAGACGGTATATATCTTCTTTAGCAACCGTTGTTTTCGCATCGGCATTTAATAAACCATGGATAACTTTTGATAAATCACGAAGGTTAAAAGTATAATGAGATTTTGCCGGGGTTGGTAATAATTCATTTCTAATGGTATTATATACATAGATAGAGGCATTGACGATACTATTGGAGAGAAGTAAAAGATCTTTTGATAATTTATCTAAGAAACTATCTAAAACCGTCTTGAATATCTTATTTAAACTAGTGTTTTCCATTTCTGTAAATGAAATAAGGTTGAAATGACGAGTTAATCTTGGAGTTATTGGGTTTCTACCACCACCCGGTGGACCCATAGCACAAATAAAGTTAATATCGGTAATTTTCATGAAACTTCCAACAGATTTAAGGTCATACCAACCATCATGATCCATCCATTGTCTAATTAATTCAATTGGGGGTTGAGCATTACAAACATCTAACATTGGCATATTCAAATCATCAATGAAGATGACATATTTTTTACCAAGTGGTGGTCCATAAATACCCTTTCTTCTTTTTTCCATCTTTGAATCCAATAAATCCTGAATTTGATTGGCATTGGTTCTAGCTGAGAAGTTAATAATAATAGGCATACATTTATCATTTCCACTATTGAGAAGTTTTTCCATAATAATAGAAGTTTTACCAGTACCTGTAGGACCGGTACAGATAATGTTATAATTTTGCTTTTTTAGAATATCTAGTAAAAATGAAATTCTAATCGTATCGATGGTGGGGATAATGGTATTTTTTATTTCTTCTGTTGTTGAAGGCGCAACAAATTCAGGAGCTTTTTCTAACCAATTGACCCATTTACGTTCGTTGAAATCATATTTATAATCATAAATCATGTCTCCATATGGTATTTTGTTGAATAAGTCAATGTTAGATAATTTTTTTCTTAACCAGAGGTCAAATAATTTACGACTTTCCATGTCTGAGGTGACACCAACTGACCAAATTAAACTGTATAAGAAAATAGGATCTATTTCATCTTTGAAATTATTAATTACTACTGGAGAATTGATATTTTCTTCATTAAACTTAAGGTATTCAGATATCATAGAATGAATTATTCTTGTTAAACTTTGAACTAAATTTCCATTAGAAGTTGGAATAGCTTCTTTAATATTGTTTCTTAAATATTCCAATGCTTCACTAACAAAGGTAGTGAAGAGGATTCTTATTCGAGTTTCAAATGAAGATTTATAGGCATCAGGTAGGTGGTCCATTTCTTCTGTGATCCATGAATTCATAAGTGGTTCGATACCAAGAGAGATAGGTTCCATGTAAATCATACCACATCTTGAGACAGTAGCAGGAGAAGCAAAAGCTAAGTCTTCAACCTCAAAAATAAGAAGTTGAGTTGGATTTAATTTGATAATTTCACCACTACTTAAACATAACTTTTTATTATCATCTAATACAGTATTCATACTTTCAATCCAAATGGCATCTACCGGTCCATCGAAAACATACCAATGTTTATCTTTTGATACATCTGCAACACCTTTTCTTACTAAATGAGATAAAATACCATCTGTCCATTCATGTGTTTGGAGATCAAATTCACCGTATAATTGTCCCATAGTTATAGATTTTGGATTAAGAACGTGTGTTTGAATAGCGCAATATTTCATATCCTCTGCCTTCTTATTTGGTTTATTACTAAGTTTCGTTAAAGCTTCAGATAAGATTCGGTAGCAAGTAGTTTTACCACCTCCTGTCGGACCAACCAACATAAGACCATGTCTTACAACTGTAGTTTCATAAAGTTGAATACATTTTTCAATGAATATATTAACATCTTGAATATTATTCTTTTTACAAGTTTGTCTAATAGATTCTAATAATGATCCGTAATCAATTTTTGGTTTCTCAATACCTGGGAAAAGATCGGATATAATACCATTGAAAAGTGGAATATCATCTGCTACAAATTTTGGAATATTAACATCGCATAGCGATCTTAATAAAAGAATAGCTTCTGGTGTATCTGGATCACTTCTTTTTAAGTTACCAGCGCTAGAAATTACAGTTTTAACGGCACGCATACCAAAATCATAGTGATCTTGAGAAGATAATTGTTCTGAAGATAGTTTAAAAGTGGCTACCATTTTTTCTGCTAATACTCTGGCATCTGAAAATCCAAATGAGAATAAACTAATTTCTGCAATCATAGTATAATCAGGAATCATCATAGCCTATAAAAAATGATAAGATTTTAATTATGGATGTAATATATTGTAAATATATATAATAAATATAATAAATATAATAAATATAATAAATATAATAAATATAATATATAAATATAATATAAATATAATAAATATAATAAATAAATATAATATAAATATAATAAATAAATAAATAAATAAATAAATAAATAAATAAATAAATAAATAAATAAATAAATAAATAAATAAATAAATAAATAAATAAATAAATAAATAAATAAATAAATAAATAAATAAATAAATAATAATAAATAAATAAATAAATAAATAAATAAATAAATAAATAAATAAATAAATAAATAAATAAATAAATAAATAAATAAATAAATAAATAAATAAATAAATAAATAAATAAATAAATAAATAAATAAACAAATAAATAAATAAATATAAATAAATAAATAAATATAACTGTCTATCTATATATCTATCAATTTTTATTATTTTTGATTTTGAAATTTACCACTGGTCTGAATAATGCTTTTAAGTTATCTGGGAGTTCTGTACGACCTGCATAACCTGGATTCATTGTAATAAATATAGCATTTGTTTTATCTAGTTTTAATTCAACACCTTCAAATATAAATTCTTTTAAATTAGCAGCCGCAGCTTTTTGAATTGTCGATATTTGTTGAGCAATAACAGACAATACTTCAATATCAATTCTATTGAATTCATCAAAACATGCCCAAGCACCAGCACTAGCTAAACCTTTGAAGAATTTACCCATAGCTAAATAATCTAGTTGATCGGAACAATTGAATACAACACATTGTTTGGCAAGTGCTTTTGCAAGATCTTTACAAGTTTCTGTTTTACCTGTACCAGCTGGACCAGCGGGTGCACCTCCCATTCCTAAGTGCATAGCACCACAAAGTGTTAAATAACATCGGTCGGTTAAAGGTGTAATAACTAATCTACTAGTATTACCGAGATATTCATAACCGTAATTAAATTCAGCATTGACAATTCTTACTTTAAGATCATTACCTTCCCAGTAATATCTTAATTGACTAATCCATTCAAAATCATTAGTATTGCTCACTTGAGATTCAATCATTGTTTTAACAATATCTCTTGAATGGACATCCATAATAATTAAATCACTGAGAATTAATCTTGATATATAGGATAAATCACCACGTACTAATTTAACTAAGTCTTGTAATTGATCTAACAACTTTTGTAAATAGGTTGGCAAACCTCTAGCTCCTTCTGTATCAAGTACTTCCGTAACTTCAGTTGTAAACATAATTTGGGTAACTGTTATAACTACTTGTCCTGGCCAATGTAATACCCATTCATATCTTGGCATTGTGGGATATTCACATAATCCATCACTAATAACATCTTTGATACTACTTTTCATGGTTTGTTCTACTTTTGATAACCAATCTTCAATATTTCCTTTTGGAATGAATGGTTGATTGAAACCAATACATTCATTTTCAGCAGAGTACATGGCAGATATTAAATTGTCTTCTCCAAATTCTAAACGCATAATATTTTCAAAACATTTTCTTAAATGTGGTTGAACTGCTGTAGGATCTTTGGTTTGAGATAAAATCTGTAATAATTCGTCATCTGACAAGAAGAAAAATCTTGGAAAAGCATAACGTTTGCTTTCCAAATAGGTTGAAAGATGTTTAGATACCATATCCAATAATTTATTACATTCAATGAATGATTTCAATAAGTTAGCATTTGAACAGAATTCAATGATATTTGGATTTTCTTTTCCGTGAAGCATATTCTTTCTCCATATTCTATCCATTGTTCTGAATCTTTTACTTTCAGAAGGTAATTGTTGAATTATATCATCTGAATTGAAAATTGGTTCAAGATATAACCATGAACGTTGACATGTCATCCATTCTTCCAATACTTCTTGAATTGTTTTTAATTTTCCTTCCCAATCAGATATCTCTTCTTCAAATGGTTTTTTATATGGCGAGAAACTCATTGATTGAGTCATTACAATGTGATCATCTAGCTGTCTTAATATTTCTTCGCTTATATGTACAATAAATGTTCCTGTATCTTTATATGGTAATATATCGAGAACTTGATCATTCCATTCACTTTTCATCTTTTCCAAGGCTTCTTGAATGGCGTATTCTTTACTAGCAGTATCGCATACTTTAGTAATTTCAGGTAATTTATCTAATAGGTTATAGTTCAATAAATCTTGAAGAGTGGTTGTTTCTGATATATTGATTTTCATATTAAGTTCTTTAGAAATTTCTTCCCAATGTCTTTCAGATACACCAGGATTTCGTAATGATTGGATTAATGGTAAGTAATGTTTGAAATCTTCAATTTCTTCTTTGACTTGAGTAGCAATCTTTAGCTTATCATCCATATTTTTAAAGTGTTTTATTAATTTTAGCATTGTTCTCCATGAATTTCCAACATCCTTTTCAACAATATCTGGTTGTAATTCATTGAAGGGTCCATTAATCCATTGATTCTTCCATCTTGTCCAATCATATGCTGTAATCCATAAATTCTTGTAAGGTTCAAAATTAGTTGCTAAGTTATTAATATCGTCGTAATTAGTTAGTTCTAGGTTAAATAAAGCTTCTCTGGCATTAAACATAGATGCCTGAGTTTGGCATTCTTTCAATTCTATTATTGCTTTATGAATATCTGAAATAAATTCATTAATTCTATTGATGTCATTGATTACACTTACTTCTGAGATTAAACTACCTAATCTTTGAATGCGTTCAGTAAATTGCTCTTGATCACTCTGTAAATTCTTAAGGAAGGTTTGTTCTTCAATAAATAACATTTCTTTAGTACTATCAATAGCATCATTAATTTTATTTGGCCAAGCCATAACATTCCATTTAAGTTTGAATTCATCTGTTGTCAATTCATATTTATATTTTTCTAAAATATCATAATTATTTACCACTCTTTGATATTTTTCTATTTCCTCTTGAATAATATCTGGAATAGAGGAAATATATTCGCGAGTTTCACAAATATCTTCAATTTTTAAGGGCTTTTCTTTTAATCTTAGGGCAATATGACTGTATTCTTGTCCAATACTTTGAACTTCATCAGCTGTTTTTTTGTTTAAAATAGAAAGTACAACTTTTGAGAGATCTTTTTTTAATGATGCCTTTATATTATCACAATTTACACGGAAGATGCCAATATCAATAAAGGTTGGAATATTACCCTCTACTATTTCCCATTCTTTTTTGAAATGTATAATGTCTAATTCAATATCTTCTAATGTTTTATTTTCATTGCTTTCATATTCTTCTTTAAATTTTTCTACATTAAAGTTTAATAATGGTGTGAATTTTTCATACAATTTTAAATAAGTTTCTAATGGTTGAATTGTACTATTAATTTTTTCTTTCAGTATCAGTCGTTTTAGTTTAACCACTTTTTCAGTACTACCTACTGTATCTAATGATTCCACCGATGACCATACAAGATTTTTTAATATCGAATTTTCCATTTGTGGTATCTTTTCAATTACTGATAAGGATTTATCAAATAATCTCAGTAATATTTTTTCAATATTATTTTTATCAATATTATAACATATACTTCCATTTTTACTAATAAGATCAATATTAAATATAGGTTTTATTAAATGATTATATAAACGCCTATTAGCTTTGTCATAAGGTATTAATTTAACTTTATTAGTTGAAATTATATTAATTGAATAATGGTCAAAAATTGAAAAGAAGCTTAAATAACGATCTAACGAGTTTAGTATTAAAAATCTTAATGTATCTTGCATCATAAAACGAACAGTAGTCATAAATTTCTTAAATTTTGATATATTATATACTTCAGTGTTTGTTTCATACATATTATACCATCCTCTGTCATTATTTCTAAAATTATATGTGATTATATTCTTAATTTCATTATACCATCTATTTTCGTATATTAAATCAATAACAATAACATAAATTGAAAACATAGATAGAAAATAGTAATAAATATTAATTATAATTTATTTTTTTATTTAAAGATATTGTAATTTATTATTTAAATTACTACTAAAAATACCTTTCAATGGCTGAAGCTTTTATAGAGTTAAAAGATTGCATTTGTATTTGTTCAAATTCTTCAACTTTAACAGTTTTATTAGTATTTGGTGTTAAAAAACAACATTGATTCAATAATTTATTACATTCATTCTTTATATTTACGAAGGAATCTATTATTTCTTCTTTTGTTAAATAAGTTATAAATGTAAAGTCATTCTTGTTTTTAACGAATTCTGAATTTGGAATACTGATTTTTCCGTATCTAAATAATGATAATAATTACATTATTATTGATATAAATTTATTATTATCATAATTATTTAATATATCAATAATTTTTTATTTACTCTTTTGGGTCATCATATTTTGATTTTTCAGGAAATTCGATAGTATCTAAAATATTTTTAAATTCCTTATTTATAATCTATAATATTAAAAACATATTTAAATATATTTATTATTATAACCATTAAATTTTAGATTTATTAAGAAGATATTATAATTTAAATATTTAAATCTTTCATTAATAGAAATAAAAATCTTTATCCTATTACCCCTGAATCAAATATTGTTTTGTTATTTGACCTTTCAAAATCCATGATTACTTCTTTTTCTAATTCATTAATCAATTTCTTATTCTTAGTATTTGATGATATTGATTTATTTCTATATAAATACTCTTTAATTTTTTGTAACATTTCATCAGGAATAGGTTGGGAATTTTCAGTTGATAAACAATCTATGTAGAAATTATATGTCTTATATAATATTTATAATATATATATATAATAAAATATGAAAGATGAAAGAAGTATCGTTACCAATTACTGTTAAAATATATTTATTTTTTTTCTATTTTTGAATTAATGTAATTTATTTATTTATAACGTACAATGATTTTTTTTGCTTTTTCTTTTTCATTTATAGCATTCATTACTCTTTGAACAAATTTTTGGGGATCTTCGGCTTTAAAACAAAAACGTAATCTGTTAATGTAAATCATAAGGGTTAATATTGATAATTATAAAAATTATAAATAATAATAATGAATAATAATAATAATAATGGATAATAATAATAATAATAATAATAATAATAATAATAATAATAATAATAATAATAATAATAATAATAATAATAATAATAATAATAATAATAATAATAATAATAATAATAATAATAATAATAATAATAATAATAATAATAATAATAATAATAATAATAATAATAATAATAATAATAATAATAATAATAATAATAATAATAATAATAATAATAAT
>KZ150886.1:58477-68610 GCA_002157105.1 Piromyces sp. E2 | reverse complement strand
AAAAAAAAAAAAAAAAAAAAAAAAAAAACAATGTTAAAAATATAAAAAGTTAAATATTAAATATAAAAATAATATTAATATTAATTTATCTTTTCAAAAATAAATTTATTAAAATAGATGATGGAACAATGGATTCCAAATCTCAGTATTGATGTATTTGATATTTTCTTTAATCCACAGTCGCAATTAATGAATAGTATTAGATTAAAATTATATCAATCTTCTAATTTAAATATTAATATTATTGTTCCAATTGCTAGAAGATTTTTTTCTATAGTAGAACAGTCAACTATTTATGATGAAGACTTAATTCCGCAGAATATAGGTGAAATAATTGATTGTTCAAATGGAGTTATGATTTATCAAATCCCTGAATTTGATCCAATAACTAAATCATTAAAGAGAAAAAAATTTAGATTGAGTGAAATTTTAGTAGAATTACAATATATTAGTTATGAATTAATTAGTCAATATAAAGGCCAAAATATAATTGAAATATGGAATCAAAGTGACACTTCAAGTGATGAGAGAGAAAATGAAGACGATTATGACATAGAATATAAAAAAATTATAGAAGAACGTAGAAAAGTGTATAATTTATGGAAAGAACTTGAAAATTTAGTTCCAAAAAACATTTATCAAAAGGATGAATCAATTAAAAATATTTTAAATAATTATAATTATGAAGAATTGAGAAGTTGTTTTGAATATGATATAAATTTATTAAATGAAATTGAAAAACATAATTTTATTAAAAATTTAAAGGTAAAAAATATATTTTGGACACTTTATTTGATTTTTGTCAATGAACCAGCAAGGATTTCAAGAATAGAAGATTATTCATTTAGAAATGGTCTTGATAAAATATTATTAAATTCTATGTATCAAATCAGTGAGATTAATAATCATTTTATTTATCAACCAAACCTACATATTGCTATATTAAAATTAATATTATTTGTCATTAAGAATAAATTTGCTACTCATGTTCATATTAATTATTGCATAAATTGGATAAAAAATATCGGTTCTGCTTATCATAAAATAGATATAACTGATAAATGTGAAAAGGCCTATGGATTATGCAGCGAAATTTTATATAAGTTATATAAAAGAATAAAATATGAAGATGATTCTGATACTCGTCTTTTAGCAAATGATACTATTTTATATTTTATTGATCTAAAAGGTTTTTCCGAAATAAATGATAAGCATGTTAATAAAATATATAATATAATTGTTCATAATTTAAATGATGTAAATTCAAAAGTATGTGTTGATTTACTGAAAGTGATAAATAGAATCAATCCTATAATTTCTTTAAATAAATGGTCAGCCAAGGAGAAAGAATTAGTAGAAGAATCTACTTTTAATGAATGTGTTATGGCTTCACAGAATATAAGCAGTTTCAAATATGAACATTTCCAAATGATTGTTAGAAATTTAAATTTAAATGGTGAATTTTATGATGAATCTGAAAATTCTAGTGGAAATATGTATGAAATTCAAATTGATAATGTTAATTGGTTATTGGACTTATACCATATGTGTCAAGTATCTAAAATTTTAAATGCTGTATCTTTAAATTTAGCGAAAATGAAAGGAAGTAATATAAATGACAAAATTGAAGTTGTGGATAAAGTATTGACACGTAAAAAATTGCGTTTTTGGGTACTTTGGGAAATGGTAAGATACTGTATTTTATCAAAATTGAAAACAACTTATGGTAACGCCCAACAATCGTTTGAATTTATTGAACACAGTTTGAATAGGATATGGAAGAATAAGGAAAATATAAATAATTTTGAAAATTTGAAATTTTTAAGCAAAACAAAATATTTAGGTTATTTAATTCCTTTCATTGATCTTTTAGAATTACAAATTTATAATGCATATGAGGGAACTGCATTAGAAAAACCTGCTGAATTTTCACGTTCAAGTACAGTGTTTTTCAGTATCAATAGTAGAGTATGTGAAGAATGGTTTTTAAGAATCCGCAAATTAATTATTTTAGATTCAAAGATATTCGGTACATCTGCTTCATATATAGTTAGACATTGTATGCATTATTTAAATGATAAAGTTAATTATATAAAACAATATTCTAAAGAAACATATAATCATTTAATTGAATATGAACAAGTTATCATTGAATTGGTATTGGCTCTTCAACAATTAAAAGATCCTGATCCAATTGTTGGTATATACTATTGGATGAAAAAATTAATTATACAAGAAATGAAAAAGAATACCAAAAAGAAAGATAATGCTCATTTACAAATTTTATTACAGAAAAAGCCAACAACGTCTAGTAAAGAAAGTTATCAATACCATTTAGAATGGATTTTAGTCGCTGCATTAGTGGCTGAGAATAAATATGAAGAAGCTGTTGTAAAATATAGATACTTTTTAAGTAAATACCAAGAAGATGGAAAATTAAGTCCAAATTTAGTTTCATTTGTTATTAAACAAATTGTAGAATGTTATAGAAATTTGAATGATTGGAGTAATATTAGAGAATTTTTACATTATGTTAAATCTGTTAATATTGAAAATTCTAATTATCCTCTTTGTTCATTCGAAAATGGTAAAAATCCAAAACTTTTTGAAGCATGGGATGATTTCGAGAATAATAATTATCATGCAGCATATTTGAATATATCTAAAACATCACCTAACTTCCGTGAAACATATGAATCTGTTGGTATGAATCGAGCAGTAATGAATGCATCACAGTATTATACATTATACTCTATGCTTTTAATTAATGAAAAGAATAACAATAGTTTCCCTCAATTAAAGTCAATGATGAATAAATCATTGGCACTTGTTAATGAACAGTTAAGAAGATTGAATAATACTTTTGCTTCTTCAAAAGAAGTAATGCCTGTGGTTATTCAATTACAACTTGTTAAGATAATTGAAACTCTTGGCAAAGGAAATATGAGTAATGATAGAAATGCTAATGTTCTTCTTTCAGAAATTAATAATAATATATTATTGAATAAAGAAGTTACTGAAAATGTAGATATTGCAATTTTAATGAGAATGCTTGATATTTTTTCATTTTTGGATAATACACATGTATTAAAGGATGGTGATTATATTAAAAAGCTTAACTATGATATTGCTAAGGTTGCAAGAAAACAGGGAAATAATATTTTAGGTCAAAAATTAATACAGAAAAATTTGTTGAAAATCAAAAATGATTTTAGTGTCAACGATATTCCTAATATGTTATTAATTGATAATACACCACTTTATGTTAAAGATTATATTTTTGAATTAGCTAAAATGTATATCAATGAAAAGAAGTATGACAAAGGATTAAATATTCTTTTAGATATAATTGATAGTGAATTAAGAAATTGTGATTCTGATTCTGATGAAGAATCAATTGATGACGAAGAAGTAACTAAATTCCGTTCTAGTGTATATTTAAAAACAATTAGCTTTTTAACAAAAATGTCTAATTCTGATGAATTTAATATTGAAGAATTACCAGAATCAATAGATTTAAAAATAAGATCTATTGCTAGTAAAGCTGAAATTGAAGAAGAAGATGGTATAAAGAGATCTGATTTATTAGTTCAATCTTTATATTCCATTGCATGTGATGAAAGTGGTATAAGTCCTAAAATATGGTGTAAAGCAGCACATTATTATTATCTTCAAGCTCAAGATATACTTGAGGAAATGGAAATTGGTTCTGTTGATAATATTAAGCATTATTGTCTCTATGATTTGAAAAGATTTATTTTAAGTTATTCTGAAAAGAAAGTTTTTTGGAGTACCAATAAAATATTTAATTTAAATCAAATTTATGGAGACTGTCTCTCAATTTTAACGTCTCTCTTCGGAGCATCCTACAAAATTAAATTTGAAAATAGAAAATTAAATGTTACGGAATTAGATTATAAAATTAAAAAATATTTGTTTGAATTATTCCCGGATCTCAATGAAGAATTATTAAAGGAATTATTATCTATTTTGAATAGAATAAAAAATGTATTAATAGGTTATTTTACTGATTCTGTTACCAACTATTTCAAATATTTAAAGTATTTTGATGAATTTGAAAATGATAAGATTGAAATTAAAAATGACCAAGAATGTAATATGACTAAAATTGCTTTGAGACTTCTTCATGTCTTTGAAAATTATGGTATTTATATAGTTCGTGTTTATCGTGAAGGTTTTGCTAATACACCTATTTCACCATGGGAAAAAATTATACCTCAACTTTTCACTCGTTTAGATCATCCAGAACCATTTGTTCAAGATCAAATTTGTAGTTTAATTTGTAGAATTGGAATTATTTCTCCACATTTAATTGTTTATCCAGCTATTGTTGGTATTTCAACCGCAACTGTCGCATATGATAACAATGACACACGATGCCTTTATCAAAATATTATTGATTCTTTAATACAAAGTGGGTCAGAAATGTTAGTAAAGGAAATACAAAAAATGATTAGTGAACTTCAACGTGTCACTGTTCTTTGGGAAGAAACTCTTTTAAATAAATTAACTCAGCTTCAAGGTGAAACAGATAAGCGTTTTGCACGTTTAAAGAAGGAAAACGAACGTGTAAATAATAATAATCAACTTACAAAAGAAGAAAAAGATGATATTATTAAAAATAATTATAATTCACTTTTAAAACCAGTCATTCATATTATTGAATCATTTTATAATGAAATTAATAATGAACCTCAAAATGATCACGAAAGATGGTTCCACCAAAATTATAAAGAAATACTCGAAGAAGCTATTAATAATTTAAAAGATACTAATAATGAAAGTTTCCAAAAAGCATGGGAACCATTTAATAGATTATATAAAGAAATTGCTAAAGAAGTTCAGAAGAATAGAAAAATTCTTTTAGCTGATGTTAGTCCATATTTAGCAAATATTAAAGAATCCCAAATTCCATTACCTGGTATCTATAATAAAAAAGAAATTGTTTATATCCAACATTTTGATGATTATATTTATGCATTACCAACCAAAACCAAACCAAAGAGAATTAATCTATATGGTTCGGATGGAAATGTTTATACTTATTTACTTAAGGGTTTAGAAGATTTACATTTAGATGAGAGAATTATGCAACTTCTTACTTGTACAAATAATATATTAAAGGGTAATAAAAAATCCAATTCTAGACATTTACAAGCTAGAAACTATTCAGTTGTACCATTGTCAGGTCATTTAGGTATGATTCAATGGGTTACTAATGCTACCCAAATGTTTTATTTATATAAAAAATGGCAGCAAAGAAAATATGCAAAAGAAGTTCAAAACATTAAGAATAATGAAGAGCATAATATTTCTTTTGCAATTCGTCCTCATGAAATGTTTTACAGCAAATTAGATGCTCAATTTAAAAAGAATAATCTTATAAGAGGACCTATTAGAAAAAATTGGCCAATAAATATTCAACGTTATGCATTTTTAGAATTAAGACATGAAACTCCAAGTGATTTGATTGCAAAAGAATTTTGGACGACTTCTTCTTCACCAACTGTATGGTGGGAAAAAACAAATTCGTATTCTCGTTCTTTAGCTGTTATGTCTATTATAGGTTACATCATTGGTTTAGGAGATAGACATTTAGACAATATTCTTATCGACTTTGATAGTGGAGAAGTTATTCATATTGACTATAATGTATGTTTTGAAAAAGGTAAAAAATTATGTGTTCCAGAAACTGTCCCATTCAGATTAACACAAAATCTCCAAACGGCACTTGGTGTTTATGGTATTGAAGGTCCATTTAGAATAGCATGTGAAAATGTTCTATCTGTTCTTCGTAGTAATAAAGAAATTCTTATGACTATTTTAGAATCTTTTATTTATGACCCATTAGTAGATTGGTCTAATGATTACAAAAAAAATAAAGAAAAGCAGTTAATAGAATTAAACGTTAATATTGGATTGTTATCAACTCGAATTGCAGGTCTTTGTCCTGTTATTAGAGAAAATAGAGAATTGTTTATAAATAATTTAAAGGGTTTACAACATTATCTTAAGGTACATATGACTGAAATTTCATATCGTGAATTATATAAGGGTAACAACAAGGAAGCCAAAGAAAATAAAGAATCATCAGATTCAGTTGAACATAGTAATAATAGTGAAAGTAGTAATATCTTAATGTATAGTAGTAAAAGTGATACTAGTAATGTAAAGTTAAGTACTGAAGTTCAAAATATTGATGTTGTTGAAGAAGAAGACTTAAAATTAAATAATAAGGAAAAAGAATTTTTGGAATATATGAAGAAAGAATTAAGTAAAGTTTATGAAAAATGTGAAAATAAAAGTCAACAATTTCAAACAACATATGGTACTCTTCATGGAACCTTTTTACATAATATTCAAAGTCAAATTGGTAATGTTGATCTTAATCGATTAAGAATTAGTGTGAAAAACAATATATATCCACATATTAATGATAATATAGATATAATTGAAAAAATTAAAGAAATATTCAAAAAATCAGAATCATGGAAAGTATTTAGAACAAACGCCATAAAACGTTATTTCAAACATTTAAATGCTTATCAATTAATAACTGCACCTATTTCAAATGGATTGTTAAACCAAGATTATTACACAAATATATATAAATTACTAAATAATATTTTTGATAATGGTGACAATAAAAAAGTTATTTTGGAAAATATAAATGCCCTTAACGAATTTATTAATGACAGAAATAATGATGCAAAATTGGATCATGGAATGTGTATTAGAGTGGCCAATTTAGAAAATCTAATGAAAAATACTTACGTTGGTAAATATGAAGTATTAAGAATATTTAAAGATAATTTCGATAAAATCGATATGATTAGTCAAGAAGAAATAGACGAAGCCATTAATGAATTTAATAAAACATTATCATTAGATAATAACCAACACATTCTTTATGTAAAGATTATTTTACTTAACTATTTCTATAAATATAGTAAGATTACATTAGATATGATTAAATATAAAGAAATTGACATAAAACAATTCACTGAACTTGACATTTCTCGAGAACTTCATACAATTTTCTTTATTGATGTTTTTGATATGCGTCAATTAAAGGAATTTTACCTTCTTATGACATGTATTTTTAGTTTATCAAGGATTCTCTTTAAAGTTGCTGATCTTCGTCATTATAGTTCTGCTAATTTCTTTAAAAGATTTTTCAAAGAACAAGAAATTCTTACTGAATTTGTAAAGAGTTTAATGAAAATTCCACAAGACTATTTATTCAGATTTATTCCACAATTATTACGTTCTATTAACGATAATACTATAAATATTCAAATAAACTTAATTGAATCTATTGCTAAACAAATTGATAAATTAAAACAATCTTCGGACTATCAAAATATTAGAGAAATTAGAAATCAATATTCTGGAATTATAAATAACTTATCAGCGGATAGTAATAATAATTCATTTTATAATAAACCATTAATCAATGTATTCTTCCCTGTAGAAGAATTATTATCTTTATTAAAGGAAGAATGTAGTAATAGTGAAGAGAAAGAATATTATGAAGAGTTAGAAGATAGATTCTTTGTTTTAAAAATCAAAAACTTAAATGAAGCAAACAAAGCAATGAAACAATTTTATAAATCAATATCTGTTAATGACAATATACTATCTCAATGGATTGATAATTTAGATACCAAAATTTTAATTTCAGAAAATCCCGCATTTAAAACAATGCGTGAATCCATTAATGAATTCATTAGATTTATTGTTGATACAATATGTTTAAAATTATTAATATCTCAATTAAAATCAATTTTCTCTGATTTATTTATTAATCTAGATATTCAAGAAAAAGAAAAATATATTGAATTTGAAGATTATATTAAAGAATCTGAACGTCTTCTACAATTACCAAAATATAATAAAGAAAAACATAGAGATATTTTTGATTCTTTCCAAGTTGCTATGAACATATATTTAAGAAGGGATTTATACACATATTGTAAATGTTGTGTTATATATATAAGTAATTTTGCCGAATTAAATAGAGAAACATATATAAGATATCAATTATTAAATGATTATCCATTAATAAAGGCAAGAGAATTCGATGATTATCCAGGTGACAGTAAAGAATTTATAGATTTAGAACATATTGATGAAATTGAATATACAACATCTAAATCTATTAGAAAACAAATTATCGAACTCTGTTCAAAAGATATAGAAGATTTAAAAGAATCCATCTCTCTATTAAGAAATCTTGAACGTACTTACAACAACATTTATGATATTATTGAATCCTATTCTCAAAAGAAGTTATTAAATGGACTTATGAGTCAAGATGATGTAGATGATATTAAACAAGAAATAGATAATATTAAATCAAAAGTAGATACATCATTATTAAGTGAACATCAAAAATTCAATTATCTTATTGAATTTGCTTCGTTAATTATTTTGTTAGAAACTACCAGAGTAGAAAATACTGATGAAACTAATGAAATCAGTTACATTGTTTCATTAAATATTAAAGAATTTGAGAAGGTTCTAAATCAAAATAAATCAAACAACAGATTATTTAATGATACATTTTATTCTAGCGATATTAGAAAAGATGATAATATAAATTCGCCAAAGAATAATAAAAACATTTCATTTGATGCTTTTGTCAGCACCATGATTAACATTAATAACCCTACCGCAAAAGATACAGATATAAGTAACCTATTTTATAGAAAATACAATTATGAAAATCTTCATCCAAAACATCATACCCCAGTAAATAATATGAATAATAATACTATTGATAATTCATTAATTATGACAAGCGATATTCACTCCAAATCAGATACAATGGATGATAGTATTGTTAATGCAGACTTTATTCAAATAGTAAAAAATACCTTTGATATAACATTGAAACTTTACAAAGATATACAAGCACTTACGTCAACTGCTTTAAAGCCAGCTGAAAAAATAAAGGAACCGGTAGAATGTGTAGAAGAAATTAATACATTATGGGTTGAATGGGATATTTACTGTAGAGAATTTGTAGATATCATTGATGAACTACAATCTTCTAGAACAATGGACAAAGTTGAAACTGTGCTCATCAAGAGAATATCTGAATTAATAAGTGCATTTGAAACTGTATCAGCTAAATTAATAAATCTTCAAAACATAAGTAATAAACCAAGTAGTAGTAAAACATCTAAAAGATTCCATAGTCGTCGTTCTCATCATAGATCACTCAATAGTAGCCGCAGTAATAGCAGTATTAGTATTAGAATGAATGCATCCAATACATCATCAAAGGATCCATATAATTCATATATTGGTGAAGAAATTGATTTTAACAACGGTTCAGATGAAAATCTCGGAAGTGAAAAAGAAAAATCTTCAAACAATAATAGTAATGACATTGAAGATACATATGACGATAAAGATAAACAACTGAAAGAAAATTACCAATTTACTGACAGAAATAATGAAGAATATAATAATGATGCTGATACTCAACAAGGTCATAGTATAGAAGAAATTGATAAAGAAATTAGTAAGAACAACGATATTATCTATAATATTCAAGAAAATATTGGGTTATCTAACGAAATGGAAGCAAATTCATTATCTAATAATAAAGATTTGGATGAAAATGATTCTTATTCTAATACCAATACCGATAGTAATCTTGTTAATAGTAGTAAAGGACTCCAAAAACCTGATACCAAAGAAATCAATGAATCATTATCGTTTAAAGAGGATATGGAAAATGGAAAGAAATTACATAGTCGATCTTCCACTACGAATATTAATAGTAACAAAATAAGAAACATAATGATACCTAGTGAAGAAGAATCTATCATTAATTCTATGAATCTACCAGAAGAAGTAGCGGACACTCCTAAAATTAGTGAAAGAAATTTACAAGCCATGAAAATATTATATAGAATTCGTGATAAATTAAATGGTTACGATCCTCAAATTGATCCATCGGTAATGGATGTTACAAAACATGTTGACAAGGTTATTAATCAAGCAATTAATATTGATAATTTAGCTTGTATGTATGAAGGTTGGACTTCCTGGATTTAAATTCCTTTTTTTTTTTTTTTAAAAAAAAAAAAAAAAAAAAA
>KZ150886.1:44638-56896 GCA_002157105.1 Piromyces sp. E2 | reverse complement strand
TTTTTTTTTTATTTTATTTTATTTTATTTTATTTTATTTTATTTTATTTTATTTTATTTTATTTTATTTGGCTATATATATTGGTGGGTTGGTTTTTATATCTAAGCAATTTCATATTTACGTACACCATCAATAGATACGCTAGATAAATAGTAATCACCTTCACGAATTGGAAGTTCAAATTGATCTTTCTTGTAGGAACGTCCAAACTTTTTAATTTCACCAAGCCATAACTTTCTAATTTCAAAGTAGGTATCTACAGAAACTTCTTTTCGACTATTTAATCTATTAACTAAATCATCCTTTTCGGCTAATCCATCGATACGTAAAGTCCAGAGAGCACCAACAGAACCAGAACCAAAGGAGTATACTAAAGCACGTTTACCAATATCTTCTGGAGTTAAGGATTCATTTAAGGAAATAATACCGTTTAATACGGAAGCATTGTACATACATCCCATATTAGCAGTCATTAAAGTAGAAGCTTCAACTCTTTCCTTATATATTTTAGAAATGAACTTTCTCTTTTCGAGGGCCTTAGCATTTGGAAGTACCTTTGAAATTTCTTTTTCAATTAAAGAGTTGAAACCCTTTCTGGTTAAACTAACACTGGAATTGTGGAAGACGCCAAATTGATGATCAAGGAATTCGGTTTCAGAACCAGTCTTCTTCTTAAGTTGTTCATAACAACTGTTTAAGGAGTTAAGGTAACATTCAATAGAGTATTTACCATCAACAACTGGGTAATGGTTCTTATAACCGTATGGCTTATAGAAATCAAAAGTACTGTTACTGAAAATACCACGATCTGGTTCAACAACCAAGTTGGCATTTGGACCAATTAATAATGCCACAGCAGATGAACCAGTAAGGAAGTGGTATATATCTTCTCCTTGAGAAATATCAGTACCAACAACGATAGCATATCTTCCATTCCAGAAATCACTTTGCATCCAGGCAACAGTATCGAATAAAGCAGCAGTTGAACCGAAGCAGGCATTAACATTATCAACACCTTCAATATCGGTAATACCTTGTTCAAAGAATTGTTCAACGATAAAGGTCTTTACACTCTTACTTAAATCAACTGGAGTTTCAGTACCAATTTGAATTCTACCAATGTCACTTGGCTTCAAGTTCATCTTTTTCATTAAACGTTTAACGGCATTCAAAGCCATGGAAACAACATCTTCATTTGGAGCAGTTAAAGACATATACTTTTGTCCTAAACTAATAGTATATTTACCTTGACAATTATCATGAGCTTCTAATTTTGTCATACTGACGGTGGTACTTGGAATATACGTAGCTAAACCAATAATACCAACATTTTCAGCCTTTCTACCGCGACCAGTAGATGGGGAATTACCGGCAGTATTGTTTTGAGTTGATGAATTGATTTGGCTTTGGAAATGGGTTTGAGATCTTGGAAGAATAGTTTCATGGAAACCTCCCATTTTATCCTTTAAAATACCGGCAAAGGTGTAGGCTTCCTTCATTAAAGCGGCATTGTCATATGGGATTCTCATTAAATTAAGAGAATGGTTGATACCCTTTAATGGAGCAGAAGCAATAACTCTAGCCTTGGCTAAAGCAGCATCTAATAATTGGTTTGGATTAGCAACTAATTCTTGTACAATACCTTGTTTATAGGCTTCCAAGACATTGCTGGTCGTATTATCGTAATTGAAAATCATATCGAAACTCTTACCACGACCCACAAAGTCTTGTAAACTGTGACTCATCATGACAGAGGAATCGACCGTGTTAGTCTTATTAATGAAGGAAAGACAAGTTTCTCTGGAAGCGACTCTCCAATCGGAGGTTAAAGCAAAGTTCAAACCAGCATTCATAACACTACCACAAAGACAAGAAAGAACTGGAATAGTTAATTCAGAACTCTTACTGTAATTCTTGTAGATGTTGTAAATTTCATTGGCTAATTGACCCTTACTCTTTCCAGAAACACTATTAAGGAATTCGGCATCAAAACCTTGACAGAAATCTAAACCAGTACCCTTGACAATTAAGACATGAGCATCATCCTTTTCCTTAACTTGTTCGAAAGCATTTCCAATTTGGGCAGCAACTTCAAGATTAATAATGTTTGTTTTTATCTCGAGAAGATATATCTTTGGTTCTAATAATTGAAGATTAACAAGATCCATGGCTTGACCATTTGGTAATACGGCCTTGTTGGAAGCCGAACGAATTAAGGCTCCTTCTAAAGATAATTCTGAATCGTTAATATTTTCCTTGGTAATCTTTAAAACGGATGGATCAAGAGTATTAATACGTCTAAGAACACTCTTCTTTTCCATTTCTAACTTTTCGAGAGGAACGGAAATATCTACTAATTCCATATTGATAGCTTCTTCAATATCTGCTTCCTTTTCAATTAAGAACATCTTCTTAACCTGACTGTGCTTAATTCTGTTTTGAGCAGCCTTGGTAAGAATGAATGGCATTTGCTTTAAGCGGTTTTCGTAGAAACTGAATACAGCATTGTTTTCAGCAATAACAATATCAGACATACATGGGAAAATCATACCACCACCAAAGACAGTACCCTTACAGATGGTAACAATTGGTTGGTTAACTTCGCTCATCTTACTAATTAATTCACCATAGAGATGGTAAATATTTTCAGCAGTTTCGGATTTACCGGTATGAGAAGTCCATCCCATACAGAAGTTATCACCGGAACCTTCCACAACAAGAGCCTTTTGAGTATCAATAGCGGCAATAATCTTCTTTAACATACTCGTATGTAAATCATTCATACTACCTGGTCTATTCAAGGTAAGGAAGACAATCTTTTCGGTTGATTTCACAATAAGATCATCTTCTCCAAAGGCTTGGGGTTTTACCTTTTCAAGAATGGATTTGTGGTGGAGGGATGGGGTGTAGGAACGAGTTTCAGAAGTAGTGGCATTAAATAATCTTCTATTGTTAAGTGCCCTGACATGAGTTTCATCAATAGTGTTATCACTATCAACACTCACCGATGGAGAATAGGAACGCTTAATGGGAGCAGGAAGGGAGGAGGTGATTGGAAGAGCATCAACAATATACTTACTCTTTGGAACGTTGTATTGTTTTTCCTTTTCCAAGGCAGCAATAGGTGGGAAAGTCTTGAATTCACAAGCTGGATCCTTTGCATCTGGATAACGGAGATGCTTGTAGACTAAGGTAGTTGGAGCAACTTCATCGGTATGAACATCCATCTTTGCAACTTCATCAAGAATAAGAACACTTGGAGGCATACTGTAATGAATAACTTCATCTAATAATTCGGGTAAATCATCGGAATCAAGCATGGTAATTAAACCTTCAAATCCTTTAGCTTGTCTTTCTTGCTTGAATTGAGCAAGATATCCAGATCCCTTCATGGCTGGTAAAGATATACAAGAACCGCATAAACCTTGGGAACGACGAAGTTCGACTAAGGAACCGAGGAATGAGTTAGCAGCACCATAAGCAGCTTGTCCCTTATTACCTAAAAGATCAAGAACCGAGGAGAATAAAACAAACATATCAACTGGATAATCCTTACTAACAAGATGAAGATTTAAGGCACCTCTAGCCTTTGGATTATAAGCAACATGGAATTGTTCCAATGAGGTTCTTGGAATTAAACCGGGAGCAAACTTGTTAGCAAGATGGAAAATACCACCGACTTGTGGAGTGGTTTCTTGGAATAACTTACGAACGGCATTAATATCAGACACATCACATTGACGAACAGTGACGTTAACACCCTTACTACGAAGACCTTCCACAATTGGGTTCTTATCACGTTTAGCAGCATTTCCTGAGGTGGTTAAAACAATGTTCTTGGCACCTCTTAATTGAAGCCATAAAGCAACACGTAAACCAACACCACCAAAAGCACCAGTAATAATGTAAGATTTGCTTTCCTTTACAAGGTTAACCGGCTTACAAGATGGTTCATATTCATCATCCATAATAATACAAGTTTTACCAACATTGTTACCAGAAGCAAGGTTAAAGAAGGCCGTAAGGTATTTCTTAATTGGTATTTGAGTGACTGGAATAGGAGTAATCTTACCAGTGTTGATAAGTTCAAAGGATTCATTCATCAAGCTAGAAAGCTTATCTACATCCAATAAATCAATATGGGCCGAACAGAAGTTGATGTTATTCATTAAACTCTTCAAACCTAATGGCGTATTGATAATAATATTTTTCTTTCCAATTTCAATGAAACGACCACCCTTCTTTAAGCACTTGAGACCATAGGTAATACCATCACCAGCAAGAGCATTTAAGACAAAATCAACACCTTCATTATTCGTCCATTTCATGACATCTTGATAGAAGGTCTTTGGATTTCTGGAATCGGTAATGTACTCTAATCCGTATAAATCCTTCAAGTATTTTCTCTTACGTTCAGAGGTACTCACAAAGACCTTAGCACCCCAGTATTGACATAATTTAATGGCCGCTTGACCAACACCACCAGCACCAGATTGAATTAAAATACTTTGTCCTGGCTTAATACCACCAGCACGATCACGAATGGCATATAATACAGTACCCATGACAACAACAGAACTGTAATTTTCTGGACTCATATCATTGTTAATCATTGGTTTAACTAACTTGTAGTGAGCCTTACCATAGGTAGAAACCATATGACCATATTTATGAGTAAAGGCAAAGACTGGTTGACCAATTCTAAGATCAATGTGTTTCTTGGCGTTTTCACCAATCTTAACAACATAACCATTACTTTCCATACCGGGTTCATAGACACTATAACCAGGTAAATTGTTCATAACACTCATAACATCCTTAAATTGAAGAGCAACACTTTGAATCTTGATAATAACTTCATCTGGACCACATTCTGGTAAACCAAAGACTTCACGGAACTTTAATTTACCAATTTGACCAGTAGAACTATGTTCTAAGGTATAATTCTTGGTCTTAATATCTGGAAGTACTGGATTCTTGATAATTCTTTGAGCGGTAATTCTGTAGTCTCCCTTGACTCTGATATCAGGATCTTCAATTCTCAAGTTACCGCGTAACAAACCATGAGTAAACTTATCAATGTTTTCGGCTTGAATAGAGAAGATTAAGTTATTCTTGGATTCAGCACGGGCAACTTGTAATAAACCTGCAATACTGTTACCAAAGGCCATGTTTTGATAGGTTTCATCAAAGACTAAGTTATCACCAGCATCAATATTACCATAAACAAAGTGGAAGCCGTTTTCTATTAAAAGCTTCATGGTTGAGAAGGCATAATCGATAGATGGATTAACCAAATATCTAACATCAATGACAAAGGTAGTTTGGGGTACCAAGACATTAGAACTAAGCATAGCCTTAAATTGTTCATCATAATTATCCAAGATTATGTAGATAACGGATTGTAATGGAGCAATACGAGGTAATAAGATAGAGTTAATTTCTGATTCTTGTTGCTTTTCACCAATAACCAAAACAGCAGTACTATTTTGAAGTGGTAATTGATCTTGTTGGGACTGAGCTAAAACTTCTTCTCCCATGTATTTAATCCATCTTTCATTACGTAAGACATTAAGTTGTCTGATGATCATATCCATTTCTTCAATCTTGGCAATTGGCTTCTTTTCTTCATCATAAATATAAATGTTAACCACGACATTCTTTAAATCATGCTTAATAATATCAGCAGCACAAATAATAGTGCCTTGTGGGAAGTATCCACCACGACCCATAACAAACTTCTTAATTTTATTTGGTAATGGTTGACGGTCACCATTAGCAATTCCCGTTCCAATAATAGAATGGAAACAGGCATCAAGAACGGCTGGATGACAAATTAATTTAGACTTGTCTTCATCAACCTTGATACGAGCATAACCGACATTATCACCAGCTCTACCATTTTGAACAAGTTGGAAATTTGGACCGTACATAAGACCTAAAGCATCTGTTCTTTTGTATAATTGAGCAGCAGTAACACCGTTACCACCAACCTTGGTAGAACATCTATTAACGAATTCTTCAAATGGTGGAACATCATCTAATAATCCAGCATTTTCTTCCTTACTTTGAGTAAGTTGTGGTTCATAGAATTGACCTCTGCTTACTGGAATGCCATTCTTTTGAACAATACTGTACTTTCCTTCACCTTCTTCAACAAGAGAAATTGGAATTGGACCCTTCTTATTTAATTGTTCCTGAGCAGACTTTTGGAAAACGGCCAAGTTTAAGAATTCAAGATTTTCAAAGACAATGTTACGATCACTATCAAAGTTGTATTCACCTCTGCTTTGTTTGAAACCATACATTGCACGACTAACACTACCGGCTGCGGGGAATACAACATCCTTTCCAACCACATGGTCAACTAAATACTTGTGGTTTTCATAATTCCAAGATTCATTATTACCAGAGTAAGAAATAATGGATGGAGCAGCTGGAGTCTTTACCACTGGTTCCTTAGGTGGAACTGGAGAAGCAGTTCTAGAATTTGGAGCACTCTTTCTCATCTTTGACATTTCATTGGAAATGAAACCTCTAGCTTCCTTTAAGATTATCTTCTTTTCTTCATCAACCTTCTTCTTAATTTCTTGTTCCTTTTCTAATTCAAATTGTTTTTTCATTTCTTCGATCTTTTTTGCATTTGCTCTGGCAACTTCTTGAGCCTTCTTAGCTTCCTTTTGTGAAATTTCATTGATTTCCTTCTTTAACTTTTCTATTTCAACGTTATATTTATTATCATGATCAACGGTGATTCCACCAGTCAATTTAACTTGTTCCTTTTGTCTTTCAGTAAGTTCTTTATACTTTGGCAAACTAATAAATACTTCCTTGTTGTAAACCTTCTTAATTTTCTTGTGTTCCCAAACATGTGGTGGTAAAACAAAGTTAACACTTCTAATTTTCTTGAAGGAATCAACACCAACAACATCAGCACTGGTTTCCCAGATTTTATCCATAGCTGGTAATGGAATAGCATTTCTTTCAAAGAGATTAGCAATAGTGTACACGAAAGCAAGAGCATCATTAGCACCAGTAAAATCATAGGTAGCAACGATTTTGTCAGCTGGAGCATAAGCAGCAAGGAAGTTGTTGAAAAGAGCACTGGAATAGCCACAACCAACATCTAAGATATAACCACTACCCTTTTGTTGTTCATTCATAGCAAGAGAAAGAGCAGAACTGAAGTTGACAGTGCTGGTAATATTAGCCCACCAGTAATATTCATTTAATGGTCCATTGAATGGTTGGCTTAAAGTGGTTGAAATAAATGGAACAACAGGAGTCTTGCAGCGACTACCAATATCCTTTAAGGATTGATAGAATTCATTCTTGAAGTCATTAAGGAATGGAGTAGAAATACCACAAGATCCAGGAATTAAATTAGATAAAATTGGTACATTAGCTTGTTTAGCAAGTTGAACGGCTTGGTTTAAGGCAGCACTACTACCACAAAGAGTACAAATATTACTAGCGTCATTACCAGCGATGTAAGCAGCAGTAGATAAATTATTAATAATACTAGCTTGAGCTTGATCAGCAGAACATCCGAGTGTAAGAGTGAAGATGTCATCCTTACCCGGAACCTTTTCTAAAATGTTACTGTATTGGTATAAGATAAGAATAGCATCTTCTAAAGAAATAATACCGGCGGCGTAGGAAGCGGCAATTTCACCAGTACTATAACCAACAACGGAAGATGGAACAATACCGTATACCTTTAAAAGATGAGCCATAGCAAGTTGAATCATTCCACTACCAATAACGGAAACCCTTGGACTTTGAAGAGTAGCAGCATCTAAGTTTTCTTGTTGGAAAAGACCGGCATTTTGTTTGAGTGAATATCCCTGACTAATCTTTTCAAGAACCTTATCACAATAATCAATAACATCGGCAAACTTTTGGTTGTTGTGGTATAAGCTATAGCCAAGATTAGCATTTAATTCACTGATACCTCTAAAGGCAAAGGTAAGACCTTGTTTATGAGAAGCTTTAACAAGATTATGAATAACCTTTGGATGTGGTTGATTATCAACAAAAGTCTTGGCTAATTCATAGAATTCATTGACATCGTCTAATAAGAAGGTGACACGATGAGTATGAATTTGTCTAGTGGTTGTCATTAAGTAAAGTTTTGGTAAAAGTTGTTTCACTGGTAACTTCATGTATTCCTTAACCACAGCAACTAAAGCCTTAGCACTGAAACCGGTAAGAGTAACTATTAATGGTAAGGTGTTGGCTCTCTTAACAATATCAACAGTTTCAACATCAATTTTATCAACAGATTCTAAAATAGCATTAGCATTAGCACCACCAAAACCGAAAGAGTTAACAGCAGCACGGAATGGAGTGTTAACCTTGCCATTAAGTTTGACTAATGGTTCATTCTTGTCAGCAACACGAATACCTAAATCATCGACATCAATCTTTGGATTTAATTTTTCGAAAGCGGCTGTTGGAACTAATTGTCTATTGAAAAGCATTAATGAAACCTTTAATAAACCAATAGCACCACTTAAGAATTCACCATGACCAACATTACCTTTAACAGTACCTACTGGAAGTGGTTTACTCTTTGGAGAACGGACCTTTCTACCAAAGGCATTACCAATAGATCTAGCTTCAATTGGATCACCAGTTGGAGTACCTGTACCGTGAGCTTCAACATAATCGATAGTATCAGCCTTGATGTTACTCTTTTCACAAACCCATTTCATTAAAGCGCATTGAGCATCAGAAGATGGAAGAGTAATAGATAAAGTACGACCATCTTCATTTGTACCACTACCAATAATGGCAGCATAAATCTTATCATTATCTCTAACAGCCTTTTCATAATCCTTAATTAAAAGCATACAAGCACCTTCAAGTCTAGCATAACCATCAGCCTTTTCATCAAATGGTTTACAAGAACCAGTTTTAGAAACAACTCTAAGTTGAGAGAAAGCTACAAAACCACCTGGAGTTGGTAAAAAGTTAGAACCAGCAACGAAAGCCTTGTCACAATCACCTACAGCAATAGCATTACAAGCCATAGATAATGAAGACATAGAAGCAGAACAAGCAGTGTTACTGGTAATAGATGGACCGTGTAAATCGAAAATGTATGAAATACGGTTAGAGAAAATTGATGGTTCTAAACCAGTCATAGTGTGAGCAGACATTTGAAGAGTATTTGCTAATTGACTACCACCAAAATCAAGACCAGCTGAACCAACAAAGACACCCGTTTGACTTCCTTTTAATTCTTCTGGACGAATATTAGCATCTTCCATAGTTTCAACAGCAAGTTCACATAACCAACGTTGTTCTGGAGTAATTTCATTAGCTTCAGCTTGAGAAATAGAGAAATACTTATTATCAAAATCATAAGCATTAGTAAGGAAACCACCATGTTTGGTTTGAATAGTACCTGGAATAGGTTCCTTACTGTACCATTCATCACGGTCCCAACGATCGGATGGGATTTCAGAAGTAACAACACGTTTAGTAACTAACATATTCCAAAAGTCATCTTTACTTGAAACATCACCTGGTAAACGACAACCAACACCAATAATAGCAATTTTTGGTAATGGAAGGTTAAGACGATCAGTACTTGGAATATCTTCTATCATGGATGATTCATCAGTTGGATTCTTACTATCTAAAATAATCTTTTGTGGAGTTGCCTTTAATATTTGTGGGAATTCATTGTATAATACATGTAATAAAATGTTCATGGCTTTTTCTAAAAGTTCTTCGGTTAAAGAAGCGGAAATGATGAACTTTAATAATCCATATGGATTAGTACTAACCATAACGTTTAATCCTTCCTCAAATAATCTCTTTTGAAGATTTAATAAAACATTTTCATCATCAACTCTAATAGAGGCAATTGATGATGAACTGTCAATCAATTCAATACCATTTTGTTGACAATTACTTCTCCACCATGAAATATTACTCTTTAATTGATCAATCATCTTGGCATCTTGTCTTAAAATTTCTAAAGTGGTACTAGAAATAGCAGCACTTAAAGGAGTAATAGTATCATTTATAAAGATAGAATCATTGAATTGTTGACTTAATTGGCTATTTAAAAGGAAATAGGAACCATTAGAACAAAGAGAATATTCTAATGAACCAGTAATGATATCAATACCTTCATGAATATTAAAATGTTCTAATGAACCTCTTCCTTTAGAACCAAGTACACCAAGTGCGTGACTTTCATCCACTAAAACAAGAGCGTTATATTTCTTAGCAACTGGAATAAATTCATTTAATTTTGCAACTTCACCAGATATTTTATAAACACCTTCAATAACAACAAGCTTCTTACCATTTGGTACTTCCTGATTTGCTTTTATAATACTAGCTTCAAGACTAGCAGCATCGTTGTGGTTGTAATAATAAATTGAAGCGTTTGATAATTCCGATCCATCTTTAATTGAAGTTTTAGCTTCAACATCAATAAAAACAGCATCACCATTACCAACCATTAATGGAATGATGAATGAATTTCCATCTGAAATAATAAATTTATAAAAAAAATAAATCATAAATTCAATGGAACATGATTTTAACATTATTATATATAATATTAAAAATTAAAAAATAAAATAAAAATAAAAATAAAAAATAAATAAATAAAATATTAATTAAATATGAATAACAAATATTTTAAAATAAATATTTAATTTTAAATATATATAACTCTATCTTTTATATTTTTAACCAAAACAAAAATTTTATAAATATAATTATTCTGGATTTGAAGATTAAATCCAATAATAAATTATTTCTTAAAAATATATATATATTATTGTTATTTATCTCCTTTCCATTTATTCATATTATTCATATAACTTTTTTTTTTGAAATCTTATTCAATAATAATAACTTTTTCCTATTTTTCAATAATAATATTTCATCCTATTCCAACAATATTATAAATAACATTTAAAATGTATTTTTACCTCCAGAAAGGGTATAGCATACTGGGAATTGATAAATGGCCTTTAAAATATCTTCAGTTTTCTTGTGATATTCAGTAGTTCCCTTAAAAATACCACATCCAAATTCATTAATTACTTGACAAGTAGTTAACTTTAATTGTTTATTTTGATTTAACCCTAAGTATGAATGAAGAGATAAATCGATCAACTAGAAAAATTTTCAAATATTAATATACATTTTAGAAAAAAATATAAAAAAAATAAAAAATTAAAAAAAACATATATTTTATATTATTATTTATAATATTAACAATATTGTGATTTTCAATCATTCTTACCTTGCTAACGACATCATCTTTCTTTTGAGTAACAACAGTACCAGAGAGTTTTAAATTAGTAATTTTATTATTTTGCTTCATACTCTTTTGAGAGTTCCAGTAGTCATTTGACTTTCTATTATTTGAAGTATTTTGAGTCATATTGTTATAATTATGTATTTTATCTGTATTTATTTTTCCTTTGTAAAAATATACATATATTTACAATAAAAATTAATTTTTTATCCTTTATTTTTAAAAAAAAAAAATATTTATTTTGAAAAAGTGATAATATCTTATATATTTATACTTACTATTTTTCTTAAAAAGTATGATACTATTTGTATAAAGTTGTTCTATTTCAACTATTATTAAGTATTAAACTTTTCCTTTTCTTATTTTTTTTTTTTTTTATTATTTAAAAAAAAAATAATTCATTATTAATTATACAATTCAAAATATTTATAATTAACATTTTTAATAAAAATAATTTAACAAATTATATTATTTACCTATAAAATAAATAAAATTTTACTTCTAAAAATTAAGATATCTATTGCTTTTAAAAAATATAGTGTTTTTTTTTACTATTTCTTTTCTTTTTATATATATATATATATATAATTAATAATAAACAATACTGCCTATATTTATTTGAAATTTATTATTGTTTATTATAGTTGTTTTGTTTTGTTTTTGTTTTTAAATTATTGTTTATAATATTATAGTTTATAGTTATAGTTTATAGTTTATAGTTTTATTATCTAAATCTAATGTAAATTTTTGGTTTTTATAAATTATTGTTTCATTTATATCGATAAATTATATTTTTATCGTAATCCTATTTATGAAGATAGATATTCTAAAAATTTTAAATAAATAATTTGTTATTAATTTTTATATTAATTAAATCTTTATGACGTTAATAAATAATATTTTAATAAAAAGATTTAATTATCTTTATTATTATTATTTATATTATTTATATAATGAATTTCTCA
>KZ150884.1:31968-49074 GCA_002157105.1 Piromyces sp. E2 | reverse complement strand
AATAAAAAAATTTACTATTTATACGTATTTTAAAATAAAATTTTGAGATAGTATAAAAAAAAATACTAATGATTTTAAATACAAATATAAAAATTATAAATATAAAAATTATATATAATAATTACTATAACTATTATATATACATAATATTATATTATATATTTTTATAATTATTTAATTTTTTCTCTATAATAAAAAAATAAATATTTTAATATAATCTTATATAATGATGAAACATTTAAAAATATAAAATTAACACCCATAAAAAGAAATTATGATATTATATTTAATAAATAATAATTTTTCCTACTTTATTTTTTTTTCTTTTTTTTTTTAGTTCTTTTTTTCAATTAAAATAAATAGTAAATAAATGTATTTGTAGTATGACTGATGAATCGCTCAATCCAACAATTGACATTATTTTTAAAAATTTATTTGGTGTAGATGAAAATAAAGAACTTAGATTGATTTTTTAAATAAAATATTAGAATTTGATGAAATTCCAATTATAGATTTATTTTATCTAGACGAGTCCATAGAAAAATATGAAAATCATCAAATTAATATAAATTATGAAAATGGTAAAAATATAAATCAAGAAAGTTAATCAAATGAATTTGGAAAGGTTGAAGAAACGAATATATAACTTCAGGATCCATTTTATTATTTTTTAAAATTAACAAAAGAAAGGAAAAAACGTGGGTATAGAGGAATTATTGATGACGAAAATTTAGGTATGATAGTGAAAACAAGAAATAGTAAAATTATTAATATTGAAATTCAAATTATTAATAATGGTCATATGGCTTAAAAATCATAATATTTTGCGTCATAAGCAATATTCCACTCATTACCAAAAAGATCTCTATATGAAGAAATACCAGATTTAACTTTAATAAAAATATTATATTATATTTTAGTAGACCGTAGTGATGCAAAACAGAAAAGAATATAATGATGAAGAGGAATATAAATCATGTGCAAATCAATTAGATAAAAGATGTCATTCTAAATACAATATTAGAGAAGTTACTTCTAATAGAGAAGAAATTTTTGAAGGATCACTGGTTTTTCATTTTATTTAATTGACAAAATTTAGATATACTATAAATAAGGAAAAATTTTATTCAAAACAGTATAAAATTAATAAATTTTTTGATTTATCCTTTATCCTAAACCATATAAAGATGAAAATAAATAATTACATACAAAATCTATAAAATATCTTAAGATATTAGGAAATAATAAACTAATTGTGGAAACATATGAACAAAAATTAAAGAAATATTGGGATTTTATATATGCATATATATAGTTGTAGAAAACATAGAAAGCAAAAATATAATGAAGGAAAAAAAGAAGAAATAGAAGAAGGAACAAAAAATACTTCAATACATATAACATTATATATGCTTAATGAACCATATATTAATTTAATAGATAGTTTGAAAAAAAAAGCTGTTTTTCTGTCTGAAAATGAAATAAATCTTCTTCAAAAATTTTTAATAATAAAATAGATCGTAGTTTTAGCAGATTAGCTAAAGATTTAAATTATTAATATTGTCTGCATCATTAAATAGGTTTTCTAACAATTTAACAGCCATTTATTTATGAAAGTCCCATGTCAATTGTAAAATGGAATATGCATTTTTGTAATTCAGTAAATGTATAACAATAATCTTTTGTATTAGTATGGTTAATAAATTTAGCTAATAGTTCATTATTTGATATAGACCAAATTTTTTTTTTATTTTTAATATTATAAAAGAGATAACCTATAATAATTCTATTAAAAACTAACTCTAAATAGAATTTTAGCTTTAACTTAATAACTAATTCATTAAATTGAAAAAAAAAATAAATAAAAATATTTTTTTTACCTTAAACTTAAGAGTTTATTATAAAACAATTATAACGAGTTACGGAATGATACACTAGATATTGTTATAAAAATTTATTGAGAATTATTCCTGAATTTTTTGGATAATGGAATAATTTTTTAATTAAGATGTTTTATTAATTTGTAAAAGTAAAAAATATTATATATTATTATTATAATTATCTTATAATAATAACTCTTGATTTCTTACAGGGAACTCAAGAGCCTTATTTATATTTTTTGTTAAATTAAAAGGAGTTTTCTAATCTTAACAAATCTCTTATCTAGAAAAAGACTAAAAGAAAAACTAGATAAGTTTAGATCAATATTCTATTCATATTGATCATCGTATATTTTAAGTAAAACCTGAATTTTTATGGAAAAAACTTAAATATCGATTTACTATAATTTGATTTAGATCATAAAAATAAAAGAAGATTAAAGAAAGATAAAATATGATATAAATCGATCTTAACTGACTAATAAATATTCTATCTAGAAACTTATTTTAATAAATTATTTCTTGAATAAAATACAGAATTATAAAATTACAGAAATGATACATGAAATTGATAATTAAATGTATAATTTAATAAATTATTAATAAAAGTAAATGGATAAATAATAATTATTTAAATAAAATTCCATTATAAATTAAATAATTGCATAATTATAATATAAATAAATTTTATAATATTAATTGAGTGTATGTAATACATATTACTTAAATAAATTTATAATTATTTTCAATAATTATAAAGACTACGAAATATAATTATTTAATGAATAATTAATATTTCTTACATAACTTGAATTAACAAGAATATCTCTTTTTTTAGAAAAAAAAACATATCATATTGATATCCGTCTATATTTATCTTTACTTTTTTGTCCACTAATTAAAATATTTATAATTTATATTTAAGTTCAATTCTAATAATTGTTAATAGATGGAAACTTTCAGGTTCTGATTTAAATAAATTAATTTCACGGCTGTATGCTTATAATGTTGCTTAAATATCATTATTGCATATATTATCTAAAACATATTATTATCCTAAACTTTTGGAATAATACATTCTATCAACTCTCTAAGTAAATTCCATTTTATTTATTAAAAAATTATTTTAATATTTACAATATTTTTTTTATTAATACAAAAAAAAAAAAAATTACTTGTAACCCCTAACCCATATATATTTATATCAAAAAAACATTTCTCCGGGATCATAATCAATAACAACTTATTAAAGGAAAAAGAAGTTTCAAAATATAAATTGTAATTATAATTGTATCGCTTTTACTATAAATTATTATTTATTTTATTTTTACTATTATCGTTTTTGTGTTATAAAAATATTAGGGTATAATTACAAAAATATTTTATATCTGAAATATATTTAAAAACATCTTATTTATCAAATATGAATATTTTAATTAATATTACCATATTAAAATTATCAATATTTATAGAAAATTACATAAAAAAAACTTTATTCAATAATAAAGATAATTAATCATTTAAATTTCATTTCAAAAAAAAAAAAAAAAATTATTTAATAATAAATTACTTTTTTGGCTTTTATTTAATATTAATATTTTTTGGATACATTTTATGAGTAATATTTATTTGATAAATTTAAATAATAAATAAAAATAAAAAATAAAAAATAAAAAATAAAAAATAAAAAAGGGAAAAATAAATTTATTTTTTTAATAATAAAAATAATATATACCAGTAAATACTGTATAGTAAAATCATTAGAATGAAAAGGGATAACCACAAGTAATTCGTAAAGTAAATGAATGAATAGTTATAAAAAAAAATACTTGATATATTTAGTATTATGGCTCTCTATATATAAAATATATAGAAAATATTAATTATAAAAATTAGGGACCATAATACAAAAAATTTAAATGATATTCAGAGATTATTATCCATCATCAAATATTAAAAGTTAAATATTATATAATATAAAATAAAAGTCTGTTACATGTTATATATTATCTATATTATATATATTATCTATATTATATATTATATAAATATTAAAATAAATATTAAATAAATATTAAAATAAACATCATTTTATCATTATAATTTTATTTATAATTATTATTTGGTCATACTTTAATAATTGGTGATTGTGTAATCTGATTCATAATATGTGTTCCATTTTTTATTAATTATTAATTAAATTTAATATAATCATATCAATTTATAAAATTATATATATTAAAATTTTATAATTAAATAATAACCTATTCTGGAACTACTCTCTTGCAATATTATATATAAAGAAAATAAAAAAAAAAGTTTATATAATAATAAAATATGATAATTTATTAATAATTAATAATCATTAGTATTAAATAAAAAAATTAAATGTATAATTATTAATATAATATATAAGAATATATTGGAATATATATTATTAAAAAATATCCACTTTTGAATAATAAAATGAAATATTTCATTATGAAAGCAAAAATGAGTATAAATATTCATAAAAATATCTTTTTTTTACAATCAAAAAAAAAAAACAATAAAAAAAAAGTAATAATAAACTAAAAATTAAAAAAAAATATTATTTATAAAAAATTTATAAATAATTATTTATTAAAATGAAGAGCATTTCTTTTTACTGTTTAATTTTAACCTTATTATTAGGTTTTGTATATGCAAAGGATGAGTATATATATGCTTTATTTGACAAAGATAAGGCTGCATCAGTTAAAGATGCTGTTTTAAATGTAATTATGCAAAACAAGGATACCTATGAAGATAAAAAGAAGTTTGAAGAAGAAAAATTAAATTTCTGGGAAGTTAAGAAAGGATCTGCCTTTGACGTTGGTGATACTCCTTATGTTCGTCCTGATACAGATTTATATCCAATTTATTTGGTCTATGTCAATCCAAAAATCATTGAAAAGATAAAGGCAGTACCAGGTGTTATTTTATTAGACAAAGATAATGGTAAAGTCTTCAATAAATACTCTGAATTATATGAAAACAAGAAACCAGACAGTGCTACTGTAACTACTGCCAACAGTACTACTGCAACTTCAGCTACTGCAACTAACGCTTCTACTAATAATGTTGCTAACAACGCCAATAATGCTAACAGTAATGATACTAACAACGCTTCTAACAATGCTTCTAACAATACTACTAACAATACTGCTCCTGTCAACAACAATACTGCTAACAATGTCAATAACAGTATCACCAATGGTAATTCCACAGTTCCTGTCAAACCTATTAGCGCAACTTCTGGTGTTTCTTCCAATACCGTATTCAAAATTTCCAATGTATTAATTGCTATTTATGCAATTTACTTTTTCCTTTAAACATAATATAAATACATAATTTAAGTTTAGATATTACTAAATGGAGTAGTATAAATTAAATTAAGATTGATTTTTAATTCAATATTTTTTTTATAACAAAACAAAATGAAATTGAATTAAATTATATTTATTAGTATTCTTTAATTAATGAAAAAAAAATAGAAATGTCATAATATAATTAAAGATAAAAAATAGAATAAAATACATAAAATATTATAAAATAATAATCATTTATTTAAAAAAAAATAAAATAAAAAAAATAAATAAAATAAAATATATTAATCATTTATTTCAAAAAAAAAAATAAAATAAAATAAAATAAATATATATAATACTATTATGTGTTTATGTTTTTATTAAATATTGATTAATTATACAATATAATATTATATAAATATAATAAATAAATAAATATTTCAATAGTATTTTATTAGTATGTACTTTTTTTTTTTATTTCCACAATTAAAATCATGATTCATGAAATAAAATAAAAAATTAAAAATAAAGAAATAATTAAATTAATATTAATTTTCTATATTCATTTTTGTAAGAACATTAAAAATTTTATTATATTAAAAAAAAAAAATTTTTAACCTAACCAATAAAAATTATATATTTAAAATTATTGGTGTTAAGAAAAATTAAATGAATAAAAAGTAACAAAATAAATAAATATAAATAAATAAATAAATAAATAAATAAATAAATAAATAAATATAACAATTATTCATTATATAATATAGGTGGGATTTAAATAAAGTCTAAAAATTTAAAGCACCAAATAATATATATTATATATATTATATATATAATATATATTTAAAATTACATGTAAACTATTAATGTTAAAAATATTTTATGTTTAAATCATCTACAATTTTTAAATATATATATATATATATATATATTTTAAAATAATATTTATAAAGTGTATATGTTTTATAATATACCCAATCAAATGATTTTTTTTAATTACCAAAAAAAATAAATATATTAATGAAATATTTTTTATTATTATTAAATAAAAATGGGAGTATACATTGACAGTTCTTTTGAATATAGTACTTTTGAATTATTATGAAAAAAAAAAACATTTTTTGTAGATAAATCAAATATAATCTGTGAATTAAATAAAATAATACAAAATGATAAAAATTGTGTATGTATAACAAAACCAAAGATTTGGAAAAAACATCAATAGCTGCTTTGATTGTTGCATACTATAGTAAAAGTAAAAAAGGTCATTTTAAAAAAATATTTGATAAATTAAGTATATCAAAATATACTGAAAAAGTTTTTGAAAAATCAAAAAATATTTCAGATAATGAAGATGCCATTCCTAAAAAAGATTTTGAAGTGTCAAAAAATTTCGGAGAATGAAACTATTCGTTTTGGAAAAAAAAAAAAAAAAAAAAAGTTAACTTACGAAGAAACTCAAGGAAAATATCATATTGTATATTTAAATTATTCGTAAAATATAAAATAATATGAAGAAAAAGGCTTAAAAGCTTTTTTCTTCATATTATTTATTTTTTTTATTAGAAAATATATTAAATAAAATATTATATATAAATAATTATATATATCATTTAATTGTTGAACTTTTAATTACATTAAACGAAATATATTTTATATCTATCTTCATAATATTAACAATTACTATTTTTTTTTCATTAGTATTATTTCCATTTTCTATATTTGTAGTTTTAGTTGTTTCCGTTCTAGTTATTGATTCTGGTTGTTTTTATTTTAAGTATTGTCTTTGTAATTGTTGTAGTAATTGTTATATTTGTATTCTTTAATTTCAGTCTCGGTAGTTGTTATAGTAATTTATATTATATTATATTAGTAATATCAACAATATTTTACATCAACAAATTCTAAAAATTCATTAATTACTATCCTTTAGTGAGAATCCTTTATTTATACAACAGAAATATTATTTTAATAAATAATCTGTTGCATATATGTTGACCTCTTTTTTTTTATTAGGAATATTCAAATTAAGTAGTACTACATACAGAATTTTTAATTAATGAAGAAAATATTAAATAATCCATACTTATTATTATTAATAAAAAAAAAGATATTATCTTTCATAAAATTCATATCTCACATCTTCATATCCAATTCATTATCACAAAAAATTTTAAACAATATTAAAAATATAAGTTGATATTTTTATTTTTATTATATTGTACAATTTTTGTGTAATCTAATTTATAATAGTAAAAAAAAAGAAAAAAAAAACTTTTTAAAGTTTTAGCCTATTCACTAATATAAAATTGAATGTACTGAAATTTATATAGAAAAGTTATTATTATAATATATATTATAATATATATTCTCTGTATAATTATTAGTACTATATAAATTGTTAAGCTTTATAATTTTTACTATACCCTCTTTTTTTTCATTTTTATTTTATCATACATAAGTTTTTTTATATAAAATTACAAATGTTTGTAGATATACTTTTATAAATAAAATATTTAAAAAAATATTTAATACTATTATTTAATTAAAATTAATATAAAAGAATTAAATTGGTATAATATCCATGGTAACACACACTGTATGTATTTTTTTGGTTTTTTCCTATTAATTATATCTTTATTTTTTTTTTCCTTTAATGATTTAAAAAAAAAAAAAAAGTAAAAAATAAATAAAAATTTGTTAATATCTTATATATTAAACTTATTAATATATAACATGTAATAATATGTAATAATATGTAATAATATGTAATAATATGTATCAATATTCTTTTTTAGAAATTACATAAAAAACTTTATTCAATAATAAAGATAATAATTTATATTTCTTTTCAAAAAGAATAAAAGTTAAAAAAAAATTTTTATTTAATATTAAATTTTACTTTTTGGCTTAGATTATTCGAATATTAATATTAATAGTTTTTTTTTGGATACATTTTATGAGTAATATTTTATTTTTTTATTTTTTTTTATTTTTGGTATATTGGTATATATGGGTACCCATTAATGTCAAGTCTATATTTTTTTTTTTTTTGGTATATTTAAATAAATTTTTATTATTAAAAATTTATTTTTTAATAATAAAAATTACATATACCAGCAAATACTATATAGTGAGATCATTAGAATAAAAAGTAATTCGTAAAATAAATCTTTTTATGTATGAATATTTGTAAAAAAAAATACTTGATATATTTATTATATATTTAGTATTATGAACATGTATTAACATATTATATAATAAATAAAGTATTTATAGAGGCTTATAATAAAAATTAACAATTAGGCTGTATTATTATATTAAATCTAAAAATTGAGTACAAATGGCTGTTTTTTTTAATTTTATTTAATTTTTGAGAAAGTTAGTATTATGGATATAAATTAAATTATGTTAGTTTTATACATATCACGGAATTAAGAATATTTTTTATAATAATATTTATCTATTCCTTAATTTTTAATAATAAAATAAAATAATAGAAAAAAAGTATAAATATTCATGAATATCTCTCTTTTTTAATAATATTAAAAAAATAAAAATAAAAATAAAAATAAAATAAAATAAAATAATAGAAAATAAAATAATAGAAAATAAAATAAATTAATTTAAAAATAAAAATAAAAATAAAATAATAAAAAATAAAATAAAACAAAAATAAAAATAAAAAATTAAAATAAAAATAAAATAATAGAAAATAAAATAAAAATAAAATAAAATAAAATAAAATAAAAATAATACAGTATTTAAAATGAAGAGTATTTCTTTCTGTTGCTTAATTTTAGGTTTATTTTTAGGTTTTGTCTATGCAAAGGATGAATACATGTATGCTTTATTTGATAAAGATAAAGCCGATACCGTTAAAAGTTCTGTTTTAGATTTAATTATGAAAAACAAGGATACTTATGAAGATAAAAAAAAGTTTGAAGATATTCAAATACAATTTGAAAAAAGTCGAAGAAGTGCGGCCTATGATGTTGGAAATTATGTTTATGTTCATCCAACATCCGATTCTGAACCTATCTATGAAGTTTACCTCAGTTCAAAATTAATTGAAAAGGTTAGAGCTATTCCAGGTGTTAAAGCATTAGATAGTGATAATGATAAAGTATTTAAAAAATATGTTGAAGATGAAGCAAATAAAATAACCGGAACTTCTACTAACAATTCTACGGTAACTTCAAACGTTGCTACTAGTACTGTTGCTAATACTACTACGAATACAGTTACTAATACAACTACTAGCAATGCTACTAACAATGCCAGTAATAATTCTTCCCATAATTCTTCTGATAAAACTTCTAGTCATACTTCTAGCAAAACATCCGGTAATACTTCTGGTAATGCTGACAATATTGTTACTACTACTATTATCAATGGCAATTCTACAACAAGTATTAAAGCTACTCCCATTAGCGCTATGTCTGGTATCTCTTCCAATGCAGTAATAAAATTTTCAAACGTTTTATTAGCTATTTTTGCTATTTACTTATTCTTTTAAGTTTTATAAATTTATAATTTTTTAGCTAGTATAACACTAAAAAAGTAATATATATATAGAAAAAAAATTTTATTAATAATGATTATTCGCTAAAAAAAATACATAATCGATATTTAATATAATTAACGCATTAAAATAGAATAAATAATTATAAATATTTCAATAAATTCAAAAATATAGAATAGATAAATAAGTAGATAATAGATAAATAGATATTTAAAAAATAAAATTAATTTATATGACTATAACTATTATTTTTATTATTTATATTATTCTTTTATATATATATTTATATAAATATTTATATAAATATATATAATAAAATAAAATAAAATAAAATAAAATATGAATTAAATTAAATAAATAATAAATAATAATAATAATTAATAATAATAATAATAATTAGTAATAATAATAATAATAATAAATAATAATAATAATAATAATAATAATAATAATAATAATAACAATTTTTAAAATACTACCATATAAGATAAAAATAAAAATGAAAATGAAAATAAATAAATAATCAATTAATTATATGAAAGAAAGAAAAAATACTAATAATTCTGTTGTTTCATACATTTTCTGCCAAATTATAATAAATTTTTAGTGTATCTTAAAACTATTATTAAAAATTAAGAAATTTTAAAATATTAATATTCATTTTGATTAAGGGTATATTGTGAGATAAATTCATATGGTTGCTATCACTTGAATTTATCTAAGTACAAAAAATGTTAATATTGATCATTTTTTGAAATATATTAACAAAAAGAATTTTGAAATAATAATATTAGAAAAGATATAAAATATATTAAAAAAAAAATTACGGTACATAAAATATCAAATAATAACATATATAACAGTAAAGTAGCCTTAAAAAGCATTCCATTTTATTCGTAAATTTCTTTAAAAGTTAAATAAATTAAAAGATACATAGTTAATTTTTTTTAATTATTATTCATTCGTCATTAATCAAGAGAAAAAATATTTAAATACTTTTTTCATTAAAATAAACATACAAAATAATTTTAAATGAATATAGCTATAATAAAAGAATTAAAGACCATAATACAAATATTGTACTTATGAAAGAGTATGTCTAATATTTAAACTTTTTTTTTTTAAATTATTATTATTAATAGATTCTTTAATCGGTTTTACTTACAATTATATCATTATTATAATAAATAATCATTTATTTTATTTTTTTTTTATTATATATTATTTTGTTCATTTTTTTTTTCTTTTTATATTTTTAATTCCTGTCTATGAAACTTAACTTTAATTATGTTAATCCAAAGTAAAAAATTTAAAAACAACGTGTAACATATTATTCATCACAAAATATAGAATATATATAGGATATATAAGATATAGAATATATATAGGATATATATAAGATATAAGATACATATAGTTATATATATAGGATATAGTTATATATATAGGATATAGTTATATATATAAGATATAGGTATATATATAGGATATAGTTATATATAGGATATAGGATATAAAATATTATAAAATATATATTATATGTTATTATGTTATATATATAGGATGCAAAATAAATCTGTTACATATTATATATTATATTTTATATATAAATTAACATCATAGAATTATGATACATATGGCAATGATAGAAACAAATAAATAATATATTGCCATATGAATTAATAATTAATTTTTTGTGTAACCCATTCCTAATACATAATTGGTTACTATTAAAAAATTAAAATATAAATTGAATTAAAACATATGTATCAAAAATATAAATATTATAAATATTATAAATATTATAAATATTATAATATATTGTAATTTCATATATTATATATGGTTTATATATATTTTTATTATTTAATGTCAATGGTAAAACATTTTTTTTTTATTTCATAAAAAAATTTTTTTCCCTAACGGATAACCTGTTCTAGACTAAATAACTTTATTTAATAATAAAATAAACAATTTTCATAAAAATTATTATTATTGCCCTATTATATTAATTTTTTTTTTTTTTTGATATGTATGATTATATGATTACCAAATATGTATAATAAAATAAAAAAAAAAAAAGAAAAAAAAATATTATATAAAATATAATATAATAAATTATTATATAAATTATTATATAAAATATTATATAAAATATAAATTATTATATATAATAAATGATATAAGTTCAGTATATCATAATAATAATAAAATTAAATATATATATATATAAAATAATGTTACATATATATATTCAAATATATATTGTAACATAACATATTAGAATATATTAGTATATATATTAATAAAATGTTTATAATACATTAAAATCCACTTTTTCTCTTCAAAACAAAATATTTATGAAATTAAAAAAGAGTATAAATATTCAAAAATATCTTTTGTATTTTTATTTTCCATTATTAAAAATCAATAATAAAAAAAAAATACTTAATAAACTAAAATAAAAAAAAATAAATAAGTAAATATTTATAAAAAAAAGAATTTATAAATAACGGTAAATCAAAATGAAGAGCATTTCATTCTGTTGTTTAGTTTTAACTTTATTATTAAGTTTTGTATATGCAAAGGATGATTATACTTATGCTTTGTTTGACAAAGATAAGTCTAATTCAGTTATGAAAACTGTTGAAGATTTAGTTTTAAAAAACAAAGATACCTATGAAGATAAAAAGAAGTTTGAACAAGAACAAGAAGATTTTGAAAGAAGTAGAAGAGGAGCTGCCTTCAATGTTGGTGATTATGCTTATGTTCGTCGTGAATCAGAAGAATACCCTATTTTTAGACTCTATGTCAATCCAAAAATCCTTGAAATGATTAAAGCTGTTCCAGGTGTTATTATCATCGATGATGATAAAGAAAAAATGTATGCTAAATACTCTGAATTATACGAAAACAAGAAACCAGAAAATAAAGTAACCGCAACTACTGCTGCCAGTACTGCCGTAACTCCAGCTAAAGCCACTAACACCACTGCTAACAAACCTACTAGCTCAACTACTAGTGCTGCTACTAACAATGCCAATAAAACTGACAATAATAATACCAACAATGCTGCTAATAATGCTGCTCCAGTCAATAACAATGCTGCTCCAGCCAACAACAATGCTACTCCAGCCAACAACAATGTTAATAACAGTATCACCAATGGCAATTCTACAGCTACTACCAAACCTATTAACGCAACTTCTGGTGTTTCTTCCAATACCGTATTCAAAATTTCCAATGTATTAATTGCTATTTTTGCAATTTACTTATTCCATTAAACATAATATAAATACATAATTTAAGTTTAGATATTACTAATGGTGTAGTATAAATTAAATTAAGATTGATTTTTAATATTCATTTAAAACTAATGCTTTAATATTGATGATAAATCAAATTGCATATAAAAAAAATTGTAAAATTGTAAAATAAAACTAAAAAATAAATAAATAAAATAAAATAAAATAAAATAAAAAATAAAATAAAAAATAAAATAAAAAATAAAATATAACAATAATTGTTTAAAAATAGTGTAATTAAACATTTATGTGTTTTTTTTTTTTCATTAAATAATAATTTAATATTTAGGATAAAATAATTATATATTTTTTTTTATATTATGAAACATTTACTTGTCATTTGATTAATTATATTTGTTTTTTTTTTTTTCATGATAGCCTTTTACCTCCAGATAGGCAACAAAACAATAAAATATATTAAAGGCAATTTGATAAATATTTTTACAGTAAAATATCAAAGCTTCTCCTATTTTATATGGTTGCGGTCACCTTTTCTTATATATATTTATTTACTATTTATTTACTATCTATTTATTATTATTTACTATCTATTTATTATTATTTACTATTTATTTATTAATACTTACTATTTATTTATTTATTTATTTATTTATTTATTTATTTATTTATTTATTTATTTATTTATTTATTTATATTTATTTATTTATTTATTTATTCATTTATTTATTCATTTATTTATTCATTTATTTATTTATTATTTGTTATTATCTATTATCATATTTATAATTTTCCATAATATTTTATTAGTATGTACTTTTTTTTTTTTATTTCAACAATTAAAATCATGATACATGAAACAAAAGAAAATAAAAAATTAAAAATAAAGAAATAATTAAATTAATATTAATTTTCTATTTTCTTTTTTGTATGAACATTAAAAACTTTATTATATTAAAAATTTAAAAAATAAACTTTTTAACCTAACCAATAAAAATTATATATTTATAATTATTGGGTTAAGAAAAATTAAAAAGAATTAACACTCGTATATTAAATGAATTCAAAATAACAAAATAAATAAATATAAATAAATAAATAAATAAATATTAGAAAAAAAGAGTTACTGTGTATTTAGTTCTTTGTCTATTTCTTCAACTATAAGTATTATATTTATTGACTTCGCAATGAGATCAATTTTAATTGTAATATATAATTCTTAATTATTAACAATATTCAAATATTAAATCTGTATTGGTAATTCTTAATAAGAGACTATTCAGTTTAATTTATTATTCTGAAAAAGTAATTTTTAATACGTTCAATTTTTTATTAAAAGTTAAATTTTCATTAGTGATTTTTTTTTTCGAATATCCTTTTTGTAGTTGAGCAGTAACTATTATTAAGTATATTCGGATATGTTTATTAAATGAATGTATAATACTTATACATTAATTTAATAAAAAATTATAGAACATTTAGTTTTACTATATATAATGTGATTAATATGTTTTGAGGGTTTTATTAACTATATGCAAATTATGTTAATTGTTCTTTTATATAGATAGACTATTCGGTCATATTTAATTATATATATAATTTTTTTAATGATAGTTTATTTGTTGTTTTCTTATCATAAAAGTATTATTGCATTACATATAAAGAAGCACTGTTATAAATCATAATATATGATATTTATATATTATTCTGTAAATAGTTAAAAAAAGTATAACATATTATAGTTATCAAAATGAACTGAATTGTTTTTTTTTTCATTACAATAATTTTTTATTAAAATTTATATGTATATTCTTTTTCATATCAAAATATATGATATCATATATAATGATTTTTTGGTTTTACAACTCTATATTTTTTGGATAATGTATAAAATATATAGTTGTAAATTGTACAAATAATAAAATTTTACATAAATATGATGTATAATTATTTATTGCATAGATTAGTTTTAATTATTAAACATTAAATACCCGGTTTAATATTTTAATATTATTATTAGTATTTAAAGTGAAAAGAGGCTCTAACTAAATAATAAATTTAAGTATTAAGTTTAATTTGATTTAATATGTTGTTCCCTCTAAAATAATTTTCAAGCCACAATAAATATCCAATTAATATAAAAAAATTATTAATAAAATATTCCACTTTTATCAACCTATAAAAAAAAAAAACCGAAAAAAAAATAATAAATAATTATTTATAATAATTTAAAATATATATATATTATAAAATATATAATAATAATAAAAATGAAACTTATATTACTCAATCTTTTTTAAATGTTTTTATTTATTTATTAATTAAATTTTTGGTTCTTTTATTTATAAATTAAAAATCAACAAATTATTCCATAGATTATTCGGTATCATTTAATTTATATGTCCATTTAATTTTTAAATTTCTAATCCAAAATAATTAATTAAAATTATAATAAACTGAATATTCTTTTTTCTTTTTTTTTTTTTTTAAAAAAAAAAATAAAAAACAATAAAAATACGAAATAAATAATTTAATAATACAAATATATAAAATAAAAATTATAAAATTAAAAAACTTTCATATTATAAATATATATCATTAATTTAATACTATATTTTTATATAAAAATATTATATAATAAAAAAATGAAACTTTCAATACTCTATCTTTTAACTGGTACCTTTGTTTATTTATCTCGATCTCAAGATATTATAAAACCAACAAATTATACCATAGATTATTTGGAAACACTTGATATGTATGTAATTTACTTTTAATAAATTTCTAAATTTTAAAAAAATATTAATAATAACGATAATAATAATAATAGGTTCAACATTAAGTTTATTAATGAAATAAATATAATAGTATAACGTATATAACATATTATAACAAATTATTATTGAAATTTATGTTAAATTTTAATAAAATATAAAAGAATTTTTTTTAAATTATTTAATTAATAAGAAATTTAATGAATGAATTAATTTTCAATTTATAACGAATTATATTGAATTTAAATAAATTATAATAAATTGAATTGAATTATATTGTATTATTATATTGAATAATAATAAAGAATAATAATACTAATTTTACTTTCATTTTATTTTTATTATATATAGGAGTAAATTGACTTGTAAATTTGATACAGATTGTCCGGAATATTCAAAATGTGTAAAGTCTGAAGACGGTAGCAAGTCTTTTTGTAAATTTGGTAGTTTTTTATGTCCCAAAAAAATCAAAGATCGTTTTATGTCAGTGGTAACTAATGATAATTGTATCTTTGTCAATACTAATATATGGGATTTAGACCGAGAAAAAATAATCAAAGAAGACTTTAAAAAGAATACCGCCGATGATAATCTCATATTAAAAACATGTCCTAGAATTATTAATGATAAAAATGCACTTAGTTGTTATACAGATCCATGTGACAAAGACGATGATTGTTTTTCCGGAATGTGTCAATCTCATAAATGTGTTCTTAATGATAAAGTTGATCATTATATATATCGATGTACCGGTAATGATAATAAAGTAAAATGTGGAAAACATTATGGTATGATGTGTGGTAGTAATGACAATTGTTATTCATCACACTGTAATCGTCATTTTTGCACATATAAATCTAGAGAAGAAATTAATCATCAACACAGAATGTATTTTTTAAAAAGTATATTAATTTCTTTATTACTATTTGTTTTTATTTCTGGTATAAATATCATCATATATATCATTTATATTAGATATGATGATATATTATATAAATTGAATTTAATATTTAATAAAATCAAAAACAGATATCATAAACCATACGATAATGATCTCTAATTTCTGTTTTTAATTCATTTTTTTTTATAATAAATATTAAATTATCTCAAATAATTTAATTACTTTTTCTTAAAAGTATTTAATTAAATGGTAATAAAACAGTAAAACAATAAAATAATAAAATAATAAAATAATAAAATAATAAAAAATAAAAGAAATAAAACAAATAAAACAATAAAAAAATAAAACAATAAAACAATAAAACAATAAAAAATAAAATAATAAAAAAATAAAAAAATAAAATAATAAAATAATAAAATAACAAAACAATAAAA